>CP092876.1:49150936-49261792 GCA_030710605.1 Cordylochernes scorpioides
TCTGTCTTAAACTACTGTACCTCTGTTTAAAAGTATCTGTACATCCTTGTCTTTAACTAATGTGCCTTCTTCAATAAAATAACTGTACCTCTGTTATAAAATATCTGTACCACTCTGTCTTTAACTACTGTACCTCTGTTATAAAATATCAGTACCTCTCTTTCTTTAACTACTGTATCTTTGTTATAAAATATCTGTACCTCTCTGTCTTTAACTACTTTACATCTTTTATAAAATATCTGTACCTCCTTGTCTTTGATTAATGTACCTCTGTCAATAAAATATCTGTTTCTCATTGTCTTTAACTACTGTATCTCTGTTATAAAATATCTGTACCTCGCTGTCTTTAACTACTGAATCTCCGTCAATAAAATATCTGTTTCTCCCTGTCTTTAACTACTCTAACTCTGTTTAAAATTATCTGTACCTCCCTGTCTTTAACTAATGTGCCTCTGTCAATAAAATATGTTTCTCCCTGTCTTTAACTACTGTACCTCTGTTATAAAATATCTGTACCTCGCTGTCTTAAACTACTGCACTTCTGTTTAAAAGTATCTGTACATCCTTGTCTTTAACTAATGTGCCTCTGTCAATAAAATATATGTTTCTCCCTGTCTTTAACTATTGTACCTCTGTTATAAAATATCTGTACCTCGTTCTCTTTAACTACTGTATCTCTGTCAATAAAATATCTGTTTCTCCCGGTCTTTACCTACTGTACCTCTGTTATAAAATATATCTACCTCTCTGTCTTTAAATTCTGTACCTCTGTTTTAAAATATCTGTAAATACTTGTCTTTAAATACTGAACCTCTGTCAAAAAAATATCTGTTTCTCCCTGTCTTTAACTACTGTACCTCTGTTATAAAATATCTGTACCTCCCTGTCTTTAACTACTGTACCTCTGTTTTGAATATCTGTACCTCCTTGTCTTTAACTACTGTACTTCTGTCAATAAAATATCTGTTTCTCCCTGTCTTTAACTGCTATACCTCTGTTATAAAATATCTGTACCTCGCTGTCTTTAGCAATTGTACCTCTGACAATAAAATATATTTTCTCACTGTGTCTTTAACTACTCTACCTCTGTTATAAAATATCTGTAAATCCCTCTCTTTAACTCCTGTACCTCTGTTATAAAATATTTGTACCTCTCTGTTTTCAACTACTGTACCTCTGTCAATAGAATATCTTTACCTCCCTGTATTTTACTACTGTACCTCTGTTATAAAATATCTGCACCTCTTTGTCTTTTACTACTGTACCTCTGACAATAAAATATATTTTCTCACTGTCTTTAACTACTGTACCTCTGTTATAAAATATCTGTACCTCCCCGTCTTTAACTACTGTACTTCTGTTATTAAATATCTGTACCTCTCTGTCTTAAACTACTGTACCTCTGTTTAAAAGTATCTGTACATCCTTGTCTTTAACTAATGTGCCTCTGTCAATAAAATAACTGTACCTCCTTGGCTTTAACTACTGTACCTCTGTTATAAAATTTCTGTACCACTCTTTCTTTAACTACTGTACCTCTGTTATAAAATATCAGTACCTCTCTTTCTTTAACTACTGTATCTTTGTTATAAAATATCTGTACCTCTCTGTCTTTAACTACTTTACATCTTTTATAAAATATCTGTACCTCCTTGTCTTTAATTAATGTACCTTTGTCAATAAAATATCTGTTTCTCATTGTCTTTAACTACTGTATCTCTGTTATAAAATATCTGTACCTCGCTGTCTTTAAATACTGAATCTCTGTCAATAAAATATCTGTTTCTCCCTGTCTTTAACTACTGTACCTCTGTTTAAAAGTATCTGTACCTCCTTGTCTTTAACTAATGTGCCTCTGTCAATAAAATATCTGTTTCTCCCTGTCTTTAACTACTGTACCTCTGTTATAAAATATCTGTACCTCGCTGTCTTTAACTACTTTACCTCTGTTATAAAATATATGTACCTCTCTATTTTCAACTAATGTACCTCTGTTTCAAAATATCTGTAAATCCTTGTCTTTAACTACTGAACCTCTGTCAATAAAATATCTGTTTTACTATGTCTTTAGCTACTGTACTTCTGTTGTAAAATATCTGTACCTCTCTGTCTTTAACTACTGTACCTCTTTTATAAAATATCTGTACCTCCTTGTCTTTAACTACTGTACCTCTGTCAATAAAATATCTGTTTCTCACTGTCTTTAACTACTGTACCTCTGTTATAAAATATCAGTACCTCTCTTTCTTTAACTACTGTATCTTTGTTATAAAATATCTGTACCTCTCTGTCTTTAACTACTTTACATCTTTTATAAAATATCTGTACCTCCTTGTCTTTAATTAATGTACCTTTGTCAATAAAATATCTGTTTCTCATTGTCTTTAACTACTGTATCTCTGTTATAAAATATCTGTACCTCGCTGTCTTTAAATACTGAATCTCTGTCAATAAAATATATGTTTCTCCCTGTCTTTAACTACTGTACCTCTGTTTAAAAGTATCTGTACATCCTTGTCTTTAACTAATGTGCCTCTGTCAATGAAATATATGTTTCTCCCTTCTTTAACTACTGTACCTCTGTTATAAAATATCTGTACCTCCCTGTCTTTAACTACTCTACCACTGTTATAAAATATATGTACCTTTCTATTTTCAACTAATGTACCTCTGTTTCAAAATATCTGTAAATCCTTGTCTTTAAATACTGAACCTCTGTCAATAAAATATCTGTTTTACTCTGTCTTTAACTACTGTACTTCTGTTGTAAAATATCTGTACCTCTCTGTCTTTAACACTGTACCTCTGTTTTGAATATCTGTACCTCCTTGTCTTTAACTACTGTACTTCTGTCAATAAAATACCTGTTTCTCCCTGTCTTAACTACTCTACCTCTTTATAAAATATCTGTACCTCCCTATCTTTAACTACTGTACCTCTTTTATAAAATATCTGTACCTCCTTGTCTTTAACTACTGTACCTCTGTCAATAAAATATCTGTTTCTAACTGTCTTTAACTACTGTACCTCTGTTATTAAATATCTGTACCTCGCTCTCTTTGACTAATGTACCTCTGTCAATGAAATTTCTGTTTCTCCCTATCTTTACCTACTATACCTCTTTTATAAAATATCTGTATCTCCCTGTCTTTAACTACTGTACCTCTGTTTATAAAATATCAGTACCTCTCTGTCTTTAACTATTGTACCACTGTTTTAAAATAACTGTACCTCTTTGGCTTTAACTACTGTACCTCTGTTATAAAATATCTGTACCACTCTGTCTTTAACTACTGTATCTTTGTTATAAAATATCTGTACCTCTCTGTCTTTAACTACTTTACATCTTTTATAAAATATCTGTACCTCCTTGTCTTTAATTAATGTACCTCTGTCAATAAAATATCTGTTTCTCATTGTCTTTAACTACTGTATCTCTGTTATAAAATATCTGTACCTCGCTGTCTTTAACTACTGAATCTCCGTCAATAAAATATCTGTTTCTCCCTGTCTTTAACACTCTACCTCTGTTTAAAATTATCTGTACCTCCCTGTCTTTAACTAATGTGCCTCTGTCAATAAAATATCTATTTCTCCCTGTCTTTAACTACTGTATCTCTGTTATAAAATATCTGTACCTCGCTGTCTTTAACTACTGAATCTCCGTCAATAAAATATCTGTTTCTCCCTGTCTTTAACACTCTACCTCTGTTTAAAAGTATCTGTACCTCCCTGTCTTTAACTAATGTGCCTCTGTCAATAAAATATCTGTTTCTCCCGGTCTTTACCTACTGTACCTCTGTTATAAAATATATCTACCTCTCTGTCTTTAACTTCTGTACCTCTGTTTTAAAATATCTGTAAATACTTGTCTTTAAATACTGAACCTCTGTCAATAAAATATCTGTTTCTCCCTGTCTTTAACTACTGTACCTCTGTTATAAAATATCAGTACCTCTCTTTCTTTAACTACTGTATCTTTGTTATAAAATATCTGTACCTCTCTGTCTTTAACTACTTTTCATCTTTTATAAAATATCTGTACCTCCTTGTCTTTAATTAATGTACCTCTGTCAATAAAATATCTGTGTCTCATTGTCTTTAACTACTGTATCTCTGTTATGAAATATCAGTACCTCGCTGTCTTTAACTACTGAATCTCTGTCAATAAAATATCTGTTTCTCTCTGTCTTTAACTACTGTACCTCTGTTATAAAATATCTGTACCACTCTGTCTTTACCTACTGTACCTCTGTTATAAAATATCAGTACCTCTTTTTCTTTAACTTCTGTATCTTTGTTATAAAATATCTGTGCCTCTCTGTCTTTAACTACTTTACCTCTTTTATAAAATATTTGTACCTCCTTGTCTTTAATTAATGTACCTCTGTCAATAAAATATCTGTTTCTCATTGTCTTTAACTACTGTATCTCTGTTATGAAAAACCAGTACCTCGCTGTCTTTAACTACTGAATCTCTGTGAATAAAATATCTGTTTCTCCCTGTCTTTAACTACTGTACCTCTGTTATAAAATATCAGTACCTCTGTTTCTTTAACTTCTATATCTTTGTTATGAAATATCTGTACCTCTCTGTCTTTAACTACTTTACCTCTTTTATAAAATATTTGTACCTCCTTGCCTTTAAATACTGTACCTCTGTCAATAAAATATCTGTTTCTCACTGTCTTTAACTACTGTATCTCTGTTATAAAATATCTGTACCTCGCTGTCTTTAACTACTGAATCTCCGTCAATAAAATATCTGTTTCTCGCTGTCTTTAACTACTCTACCTCTGTTTAAAAGTATCTGTACCTCCCTGTCTTTAACTAATGTGCCTCTGTCAATGAAATATCTGTTTCTCCCTGTCTTTAACTACTGTACCTCTGTTATAAAATATCTGTACCTCGCTGTCTTAAACTAATGTACTTCTGTTTAAAAGTATCTGTACATCCTTGTCTTTAACTACTGTACCTCTGTTATAAAATATCAGTACCTTTCTTTCTTTAACTACTGTATCTTTGTTATAAAATATCTGTACCTCTCTGTCTTTAACTACTTTACATCTTTTATAAAATATCTGTACCTCCTTGTCTTTAATTAATGTACCTCTGTCAATAAAATATCTGTTTCTCATTTTCTTTAACTACTGTATCTCTGTTATGAAATATCAGTACCTCGCTGTCTTTAACTACTGAATCTCTGTCATTAAAATATCTGTTTCTCCATGTCTTTAACTACTGTACCTCTGTTATAAAATATCTGTACCACTCTGTCTTTAACTACTGTACCTCTGTTATTAAATATCAGTACCTCTTTTTCTTTAACTTCTGTATCTTTGTTATAAAATATCTGTGCCTCTCTGTCTTTAACTACTTTACCTCTTTTATAAAATATTTGTACCTCCTTGTCTTTAATTAATGTACCTCTGTCAATAAAATATCTGTTTCTCATTGTCTTTAACTACTGTATCTCTGTTATGAAATACCAGTACCTCGCTGTCTTTAACTACTGAATCTCTGTCAATAAAATATCTGTTTCTCCCTGTCTTTAACTACTGTACCTCTGTTATAAAATATCTGTACCACTCTGTCTTTAACTACTGTACCTCTGTTATAAAATATCAGTACCTCTGTTTCTTTAACTTCTATATCTTTGTTATAAAATATCTGTACCTCTCTGTCTTTAACTACTTTACCTCTTTTATAAAATATTTGTACCTCCTTGTCTTTAATTACTGTACCTCTGTCAATAAAATATCTGTTTATCCCTGTATTTAACTACTGTACCTCTGTTATAAAATATCTGTAACACTCTGTCTTTAACTACTGTACCTCTGTTATAAAATATCAGTACCTCTCTTTCTTTAACTACTGTACCTCATTTATGAAATATCTGTACCTCCTTGTCTTTAACTACTGTACCTCTGTCAATAAAATATCTGTTTTTCCCTGTTTTTAACTACTGTACCTCTGTTATAAAATATCTGTACCTCTCTGTCTTTACTACTGTACCTTTGTTTTAAAATATCTGTAAATACTTGTTTTTAAATACTGAACCTCTGTCAATAAAATATCTGTTTCTCCCTGTCTTTAACTACTGTACCTCTGTTATAAAATATCAGTACCTCTCTTTCTTTAACTACTGTATCTTTGTTATAAAATATCTGTACCTCTCTGTCTTTAACTACTTTACATCTTTTATAAAATATCTGTACCTCCTTGTCTTTAATTAATGTACCTCTGTCAATAAAATATCTGTTTCTCATTGTCTTTAACTACTCTACCTCTGTTATAAAATATCTGTACCACTCTGTCTTTAACTACTGTACCTCTGTTATAAAATATCAGTACCTCTCTTTCTTTAACTACTGTACCTCTGTTATAGAATATCTTTACCTTCCTGTCTTTAACTACTGTACCTCTGTTATAAAATATATCTACCTCTCTGTCTTTAACTTCTGTACCTCTGTTTTAAAATATCTGTAAATACTTGTCTTTAAATACTGAACCTCTGTCAATAAAATATCTGTTTCTCCCTGTCTTTAACTACTGTACCTCTGTTATAAAATATCTGCACCTCCCTGTCTTTAACTACTGTACCTCTGTTGTGAATATCTGTACTTACTTATCTTTAACTACTGTACTTCTGTCAATAAAATATCTGTTTCTCCCTGTCTTTAACTACTATACCTCTGTTATAAAATATCTGTACCTCGCTGTCTTTATCAACTGTACCTCTGTTATGAAATATCTGTACCTCTCTGTCTTTAACTACTGTACCTCTGTTTTAAATTATCTGTACCAACCCTTTTTTACTACTGTACCTCTGTTATAAAATATCTGTACCTCTCTGTCTTTAGCAACTGTACCTCTGACAATAAAATATATTTTCTCACTGTGTTTAACTACTCTACCTCTGTTATAAAATATTTGTATATCCCTCTCTTTAACTCCTGTACCTCTGTTATGAAATATTTGTACCTCTCTGTTTTCAACTACTGTACCTCTGTCAATAAAATATCTTTACCTCCCTGTATTTTACTACTGTACCTCTGTTATAAAATATCTGTACCTCCCCGTCTTTAACTACTGTACTTCTGTTATTAAATATCTGTACCTCTCTGTCTTAAACTACTGTACCACTGTTTATAAGTATCTGTACATCCTTGTCTTTAACTAATGTGCCTCTGTCAATAAAATAACTGTACCTCTGTTATAAAATATATGTACCACTCTGTCTTTACCTACTGTACCTCTGTTATAAAATATCTTTACCATCCTGTCTTTAACAACTGTACCTCTGTTATAAAATATCAGTACCTCTCTTTCTTTAACTACTGTATCTTTGTTATAAAATATCTGTACCTCTCTGTCTTTAACTACTTTACATCTTTTATAAAATATCTGTACCTCCTTGTCTTTAACTAATGTGCCTCTGTCTATAAAATATCTGTTTCTCCCTGTCTTTAACTACTGTACCTCTGTTATAAAATATCTGTACCTCGCTGTCTTAAACTACTGTACCTCTGTTTAAAAGTATCTGTACATCCTTGTCTTTAACTAATGTGCCTCTGTCAATAAAATATATGTTTCTCCCTGTCTTTAACTACTGTACCTCTGTTATAAAATATCTGAACCTTGTTCTCTTTAACTACTGTATCTCTGTCAATAAAATATCTGTTTCTCCCTGTCTGTACCTACTGTACCTCTGTTATAAAATATCTTTACCTTCCTGTCTTTAACTACTGTACCTCTGTTAAAAAATATATCTACCTCTCTGACTTTAACTTCTGTAACTCTGTTTTAAAATATCTGTAAATACTTGTCTTTAAATACTGAACCTCTGTCAATAAAATATCTGTTTCTCCCTGTCTATAACTACTGTATCTCTGTTATAAAATATCTGTACCTCGCTGTCTTTAACTACTGAATCTCTGTCAATAAAATATCTGTTTCTCCCTGTCTTTAACTACTCAACCTCTGTTTAAAAGTATCTGTACCTCCTTGTCTTTAACTAATGTGCCTATGTCAATAAAATATCTGTTTCTCCCTGTCTTTAACTACTGTACCTCGGTTATAAAACATCTGTACCTCCCTATCTTTAACTACTGTACCTCTGTTATAAAATATCTGTACTTCTCTGTCATTAAATGCTGTACCTCTGTTTTAAAATATCTTTACCTGCTTGTCTTTAACTACTATACCTCTGTTATAAAATATCTGTTTCTCCCTGTCTTTAACTACTGTACCTCTGTTATAAAATATCTGTACCTCCCTGTCTTTAACTACTGTACCTCTGTTATAAAATATCAGTACCTCTCTGTCTTTAACTACTGTACCTCTGTTAATAAATATTTGTTTCTCCCTGTCTTTAACTACTGTACCTCTGTTAAAAAATATGTTTCTTCTGTCTTTAACTACTGTACCTCTGTTATAAAATATCTGTACCACTCTGTCTTTAACTACTGTACCTCTGTTATGAAATATCAGTACCTCTTTTTCTTTAACTTCTGTATCTCTGTTAGAAAATATCTGTACCTCGATGTCTTTAACTACTGTATCTCTGTCAATAAAACATCTGTTTCTCCTTGTCTTTAACTACTGTACCTCTGTTTAAAAGTATCTGTACCTCCTTGTCTTTGACTAATGTGCGTCTGTCAATAAAATATCTGTTTCTCCCTGTCTTTAACTACTATACCTCTGTTATAAAATATCTGTACCTCTCTGTCTTTAACTACTGTACCTCTGTTTTAAAATATCTGTAAATCCTCATCTTTAACTACTGTACCTCTGTCAATAGAATTTCTGTTTCTCCCTGTCTTTAATTACTGAACCTCTGTTATAAAATATCTTTAGATCGCTGTCTTTAACTACTGTACCTCTGTCAATGAAATATCTGTTTCTCTTGTCTTCAACTACTGTACCTCTGTTATAAAATATCTGTGCCTCCCTCTCTACAACTTCTGTACCTCTGCTATAAAATATCTGTACCTCCCTGTCATTACCTACTGTACCTCTTTCAATAAAATATCTTTGCCCCCATGTCTTTAACTACTGTTTTTCTGTTATAAAATATCTTTTTCTCTCTCTATTTAACTACTGTACCTCTGTTTTAAAATATCTGTACCTATCTGTCTTTATCTATTGTTACTCTGTTATAAAATATCTGTACCTCCCTTTCTTTAACTACTGTACCTCTGTTATAAAATATCTGTACCTCCCTGTCTTTAACTAATGTACCTCTTCAATAAAATATCTGTGCCTCCCTGTCTTCAACGGCAGTACCTCTGTTATAAGAATATCTGTACCGCTTGGTCTCTAGCTACAGTTCCTTTGTTTTAAAATATCTGTACCTCCCTGTCTTTAATTACTGTACCTCTGTCAATGAAATATCTGTGCCTACCTGTCTCTAACTACTGTACCTCTGTTATAAAATATCTGTACCTTCATGTCTTTAACTACTGTATCTCTATTATAAAATATCTGTACCTCTCTGTCTCTAACTACTGTACCTCTTTTATAAAATATCTATGCTTCCTTGTCTTTACCTACTGTACCTCTTTTATAAAATATCTGTACCTCCCTATTTCCAACATTGTTCTTATGTTTTGAAATCTCTGTCCCTCCCTGATTTCAACAACTGTACCTCTATTATTAAATATATGTACCTCCTTGTATTTAGCTACTGTACCTCTTTCAATTAAATATCGGATTTTCCTTGTCTTTAACTACTGTACCTCTGTTATGAAATATCTGTACCTCCCTGTCTTTAACTACTGTACCTCTGTTATAAAATATCGGTACCTCTCTGTCTTTAACTACTCTACCGTTGTTATAAAAGATCTGTATCTCCCTGTCAATAAAATATTCAACAACTGTACCTCTCTGTCTTTAACTACTGTTCCTCAGTTATAAAATATTTGTACCTCGCTGTCTTTAACTACTGCACCTCTGGTAATAAAATATCTGAGCATCGCAGTTTCTAAATGCTGTACCTCTGTTATTAAATATCTGTACCTACCTGTTTTTAACTACTGTACCTCTGTTATAAAATATCTATACCTCTCTGTCTTTAACTACTGTACCTCTTTTATAAAATATCTGTGCCTCCCTGTCTTTAACTACTGTACCTCTGTTATAAAATATCTGTAGCTTCCTGTCTTTAACTACTGTACCTCTGTTATAAAATATCTGTACCTCTCTGTCTTTAGCTACTGTACCTCTTTTATAAAATATCTGTGCCTTCCTGTCTTTAGCTACTGTACCTCTGTTATAAAATATCTGTAGCTCCCTGTTTCCAACATTGCTCTGATGTGTTAAAATCTCTGTGCCTCCCCGTCTTCAACCACTGTACCTCTATTTTTAAATTTATGTACCTCCTTTTATTTAGCTACTTAACCTCTGTCAATAAAATATGTGTTTCTTCCTGAACCTGACTACTGTACCTCTGTTATAAAATATATCTACCTATCTGTCTTTAACTTCTGTACCTCTGTTTTAAAATATCTGTAAATACTTGTTTTTAAATACTGAACCTCTGTCAATAAAATATCTGTTTCTCCCTGTCTTTAACTACTGTACCTCTGTTATAAAATATCAGTACCTCTCTTTCTTTAACTACTGTATCTTTGTTATAAAATATCTGTACCTCTCTGTCTTTAACTACTTTACATCTTTTATAAAATATCTGTACCTCCTTGTCTTTAATTAATGTACCTCTGTCAATAAAATATCTGTTTCTCATTGTCTTTAACTACTGTATCTCTGTTATAAAATATCTGTACCTCTCTGTCTTTAACTACTTTACATCTTTTATAAAATATATGTACCTCCTTGTCTTTAATTAATGTACCTCTGTCAATAAAATATCTGTTTCTCATTGTCTTTAACTACTGTACCTCTGTTATAAAATATCAGTACCTCTCTTTCTTTAACTACTGTACCTCTGTTATAGAATATCTTTACCTACCTGTCTTTAACTACTGTACCTCTGTTATAAAATATATCTACCTCTCTGTCTTTAACTTCTGTACCTCTGTTTTAAAATATCTGTAAATACTTGTCTTTAAATACTGAACCTCTGTCAATAAAATATCTGTTTCTCCCTGTCTTTAACTACTGTACCTCTGTTATAAAATATCTGTACCTCCCTGTCTTTAACTACTGTACCTCTGTTGTAAATATCTGTACTTACTTATCTTTAACTACTGTACTTCTGTCAATAAAATATCTGTTTCTCCCTGTCTTTAACTACTATACCTCTGTTATAAAATATCTGTACCTCGCTGTCTTTAACTACTGTACCTCTGTTATAAAATATCTGTACGTCTCTGTCTTTAACTACTGTACCTCTGTTTCAAATTATCTGTACCTCCCCTCTTTTACTACTGTACCTCTGTTATTAAATATCTGTACCTCGCTCTCTTTGACTAATGTACCTCTGTCAATGAAATATCTGTTTCTCCCTATGTTTACCTACTCTACCGCTTTTATAAAATATCTGTACCTCCCTGTCTTTAACTACTGTACCTCTGTTAAAAAATATCAGTACCTCTCTGTCTTTAACTATTGTACCACTGTTTCAAAATAACTGTACCTCCTTGGCTTTAACTACTGTTCCTCTGTTAAAAAATATTTGTTTCTCCCTGTCTTTAACTACTGTACCTCTGTTATAAAATATCTGTACCACTCTGTCTTTAACTACTGTACCTCTGACAATAAAATATATTTTCTCACTGTCTTTAACTACTCTACCTCTGTTATAAAATATCTGTAAATCCCTATTTTTAACTCCTGTACCTCTGTTATAAAATATTTATACCTCTCTGTTTTCAACTACTGTACCTCTCTCAATAAAATATCTTTACCTCCCTGTATTTTACTACTGTACCTCTGTTATAAAATATCTGCACCTCTCTGTCTTTAACTACAGAGGTACCTCTGACAATAAAATATATTTTCTAACTGTCTTTAACTACTGTACCTCTGTTATAAAATATCTGTACCTCCCCGTCTTTAACTACTGTACTTCTGTTATTAAATATCAGTACCTCTCTGTCTTAAACTACTGTACCTCTGTTTAAAATATCAGTACCTCTCTTTCTTTAACTACTGTATCTTTGTTATAAAATATCTGTACCTCCTTGTCTTTAATTAATGTACCTCTTTTATAAAATATCTGTACCTCCTTTTTTTTAACTACTGTACCTCTGTCAATAAAATATCTGTTTCTCACTGTCTTTAACTACTGTACCTCTGTTAAAAAATATTTGTTTCTCCCTGTCTTCAACTACTGTACCTCTGTTATAAAATATCTGTACCACTCTGTCTTTAACTACTGTACCTCTGTTATAAAATATCAGTACCTCTCTTTCTTTAACTACTGAATCTTTGTTATAAAATATCTGTACCTCTCTGTCTTTAACTTCTTTACATCTTTTATAAATCTGTACCTCCTTGTCTTTAATTAATGTACCTCTGTCAATAAAATATCTGTTTCTCATTGTCTTTAACTATTGTACCTCTGTTATAAAATATCTGTACCTCGTTCTCTTTAACTACTGTATCTCTGTCAATAAAATATCTGTTTCTCCCGGTCTTTACCTACTGTACCTCTGTTATAAAATATCTTTACCTTCCTGTCTTTAACTACTGTACCTCTGTTATAAAATATATCTAACTCTCTGTCTTTAACTTCTGTACCTCTGTTTTAAAATATCTGTAAATACTTGTCTTTAAATACTGAACCTCTGTCAATAAAATATCTGTTTCTCCCTGTCTTTAACTACTGTACCTCTGTTATAAAATATCAGTACCTCTCTTTCTTTAACTACTGTATCTTTGTTATAAAATATCTGTACCTCTCTGTCTTCAACTACTTTACATCTTTTATAAAATATCTGTACCTCCTTGTCTTTAATTAATGTACCTCTGTCAATAAAATATCTGTTTCTCATTGTCTTTAACTACTGTATATTTGTTATGAAATATCAGTACCTCGCTGTCTTTAACTACTGAATCTCTGTCAATAAAATATCTGTTTCTCCCTCTGTTATAAAATATCTGTACCACTCTGTCTTTAACTACTGTACCTCTGTTATAAAATATCAGTACCTCTCTTTCTTTAACTACTGTACCTCTGTTATAGAATATCTTTACCTACCTGTCTTTAACTACTGTACCTCTGTTATAAAATATATCTACCTCTCTGTCTTTAACTTCTGTACCTCTGTTTTAAAATATCTGTAAATACTTGTCTTTAAATACTGAACCTCTGTCAATAAAATATCTGTTTCTCCCTGTCTTTAACTACTGTACCTCTGTTATAAAATATCTGTACTTACTTATCTTTAACTACTGTACTTCTGTCAATAAAATATCTGTTTCTCCCTTCTTTAACTACTATACCTCTGTTATAAATATCTGTACCTCGCTGTCTTTAACTACTGTACCTCTGTTATAAAATATCTGTACCACTCTGTCTTTAACTACTGTACCTCTGTTTTAAATTATCTGTACCTCCCCTTTTTTACTACTGTACCTCTGTTATAAAATATCTGTACCTCTCTGTCTTTAGCAACTGTACCTCTGACAATAAAATATATTTTCTCACTGTCTTTAACTACTCTACCTCTGTTATAAAATATCTGTAAATCCCTCTCTTTAACTCCTGTACCTCTGTTATAAAATATTTGTACCTCTCTGTCTTTAACTTCAGTACCTCTTTTTTAAAATATCTGTAAATACTTGTCTTTAAATACTGAAACTCTGTCAATAAAATATCTGTTTTTCCCTGTTTTTAACTACTGTACCTCTGTTATAAAATATCTGTACCTCTCTGTCTTTTCTACTGTACCTTTGTTTTAAAATATCTGTAAATCCTTGTTTTCAAATACTGAACCTCTGTCAATAAAATATATGTTTCTCCCTGTCTTTAACTACTGTACCTCTGTTATAAAATATCTGTACCACCCTGTCTTTAACTACTCTACCTCTGTTATAAAATATATGTACCACCCTGTCTTTAACTACTCTACCTCTGTTATAAAATATATGTACCTCTCTATTTTCAACTAATGTACCTCTGTTTCAAAATATCTGTAAATCCTTGTCTTTCAATACTGAACCTCTGTCAATAAAATATCTGTTTTACTCTGTCTTTAACTACTGTACTTATGTTGTAAAATATCTGTACCTCTCTGTCTTTAACTACTGTACCTCTTTTATAAAATATCTGTACCTCCTTGTCGTTAACTTCTCCATTACTCTTCATGTTTCACCTTTCCATACCTCATCCTCAAAGTTAGAAATGTCGCTATTTCTCTTTGAAAATAAATTTCGATTTTTAAAAGAAACATTCGCGGTATAATTTTAATTTTCGTTCTACTGTACCTCTGTTAATAAAATATCTGTTTCTAACTGTCGTTAACTACTGTACCTCTATTATTAAATATATGTACCTCGCTCTCTTTGTCTAATGTACCTCTGTCAATGAAATATCTGTTTCTCCCTATCTTTAACTACTCTACCTCTTTTATAAAATATCTGTACCTCCCTGTCTTTAACTACTGTACCTCTGTTATAAAATATCAGTACCTCTCTGTCTTTAACTATTGTACCACTGTTTCAAAATAACTGTACCTCCTTGGCTTTAACTACTGTTCCTCTGTTAAAAAATATTTGTTTCTCCCTGTCTTTAACTACTGTACCTCTGTTATAAAATATCTGTACCACTCTATCTTTAACTACTGTACCTCTGACAATAAAATATATTTTCTCACTGTCTTTAACTACTCTACCTCTGTTATAAAATATCTGTACCTCCTTTTTTTTAACTACTGTACCTCTGTCAATAAAATATCTGTTTCTCACTGTCTTTAACTACTGTACCTCTGTTAAAAAATATTTGTTTCTCCCTGTCTTTAACTACTGTACCTCTGTTATAAAATATCTGTACCACTCTGTCTTTAACTACTGTACCTCTGTTATAAAATATCAGTACCTCTCTTTCTTTAACTACTGTACCTCATTTATAAAATATCTGTACCTCCTTGTCTTTAACTACTGTACCTCTGTCAATAAAATATCTGTTTCTCACTGTCTTTAACTACTGTACCTCTGTTATAAAATATCTGTACCTCGCTGTCTTAAACTACTGTACCTCTGTTCAAAAGTATCTGTACATCCTTGTCTTTAACTAATGTGCCTCTGTCAATGAAATATATGTTTCTCCCTGTCTCAACTACTGTACCTCTGTTATAAAATATCTGTACCTCCCTGTCTTTAACTACTGTACCTCTGTTATAAAATATCAGTACCTCTCTGTCTTTAACTATTGTACCATTGTTTTAAAATAACTGTACCTCCTTGGCTTTAACTACTGTTCCTCTGTTAAAAAATATTTGTTTCTCCCTGTCTTTAACTACTGTACCTCTGTTATAAAATATCTGTACCACTCTGTCTTTAACTACTGTACCTCTGTTATAAAATATCAGTACCTCTCTTTCTTTAACTACTGTATCTTTGTTATAAAATATCTGTACCTCTGTGTCTTTAACTTCTTTACATCTTTTATAAATATATCTGTACCTCCTTGTCTTTAATTAATGTACCTCTGTCAATAAAATATCTGTTTCTCATTGTCTTTAACTATTGTACCTCTGTTATAAAATATCTGTACCTCGTTCTCTTTAACTACTGTATCTCTGTCAATAAAATATCTGTTTCTCCCGGTCTTTACCTACTGTACCTCTGTTATAAAATATCTTTACCTTCATGTCTTTAACTACTGCACCTCTGTTATAGAATATCTGTACCTCCCTGTCTTTAACTACTGTACCTCTGTTGTGAATATCTGTACTTACTTATCTTTAACTACTGTACTTCTGTCAATAAAATATCTGTTTCTCCCTGTCTTTAACTACTGTATCTCTGTTATAAAATATCTGTACCTCCCTGTCTTTAACTACTGTACCTCTGTTTTGAATATCTGTACCTCCTTGTCTTTAACTACTGTACTTCTGTCAATAAAATATCTGTTTCTCCCTGTCTTTAACTACTATACCTCTGTTATAAAATATCTGTACCTAGCTGTCTTTAACTACTGCACCTCTGTTATAAAATATCTATACCTCTCTGTCTTTAATTACTGTACCTCTGTTTTAAATTATCTGTACCTCCCCTTTTTTACTACTGTACCTCTGTTATAAAATATCTGTACCTCTCTGTCTTTAGCAACTGTACCTCTGACAATAAAATATATTTTCTCACTGTCTTTAACTACTCTACCTCTGTTATAAAATATCTGTAAATCCCTCTCTTTAACTCATGTACCTCTGTTATAAAATATTTGTACCTCTCTGTTTTCAACTACTGTACCTCTGTTAATAAAATATCTTTACCTCCCTGTATTTTACTACTGTACCTCTGTTATCAAATATCTGCACTTCTCTGTCTTTAACTACTGTACCTCTGACAATAAAATATATTTACTCACTGTCTTTAACTACTGTACCTCTTTTATAAAATATCTGTACCTCCCCATCTTTAACTACTGTACTTCTGTTATTAAATATCTGTACCTCTCTGTCTTAAACTACTGTACCTCTGTTTAAAAGTATCTGTACATCCTTGTCTTTAACTAATGTGCCTTCGTCAATAAATTAACTGTACCTCTGTTATAAAATATCTGTACCACTCTGTCTTTAACTACTGTACCTCTGTTATAAAATATCAGTACCTCTCTTTCTTTAACTACTGTATCTTTGTTATAAAATATCGTAACTCTCTGTCTTTAACTACTTTACATCTTTTATAAAATATCTGTACCTCCTTGTCTTTAATTAATGTACCTGTGTCAATAAAATATCTGTTTCTCATTGTCATTAACTACTGTATCTCCGTTATAAAATATCTGTACCTCGCTGTCTTTAACTACTGAATCTCCGTCAATAAAATATCTGTTTCTCCCTGTCTTTAACTACTCTAACTCTGTTTAAAATTATCTGTACCTCCCTATCTTTAACTAATGTGCCTCTGTCAATAAAATATCTGTTTCTCCCTGTCTTTAACTACTGTACCTATGTTAAAAAATATCTGTACCTCGCTGTCTTAAACTACTGTACTTCTGTTTAAAAGTATCTGTACATCCTTGTCTTCAACTAATGTGCCTCTGTCAATAAAATATATGTTTCTCCCTGTCTTTAACAATTGTACCTCTGTTATAAAATATATCTACCTCTCTGTCTTTAACTTCTGTACCTCTGTTTTAAAATATCTGTAAATACTTGTCTTTAAATACTGAACCTCTGTCAATAAAATATCTGTTTCTCCCTGTCTTTAACTACTGTACCTCTGTTATAAAATATCTGTACCTCCCTGTCTTTAACTACTGTACCTCTGTTTTGAATATCTGTACCTCTTTGTCTTTAACTACTGTACTTCTGTCAATAAAATATCTGTTTCTCCCTGTCTTGAACTGCTATACCTCTGTTATAAAATATCTGTACCTCGCTGTCTTTAACTACTGTACCTCTGTTATAAAATATCTGTACCTCTCTATCTTTAACTACTGTACCTCTGTTTTAAATTATCTGTACCTCCCCTTTTTTACTACTGTACCTCTGTTATAAAATATCTGTACCTCTCTGTCTTTAGCAATTGTACCTCTGACAATAAAATATATTTTCTCACTGTCTTTAACTACTCTACCTCTGTTATAAAATATCTGAAAATCCATCTCTTTAACTCCTGTACCTCTGTTATAAAATATTGGAACCTCTCTTTTTTCAACTACTGTACCTCTGTCAATAGAATATTTTTACCTCCCTGTATTTTACTACTGTACCTCTGTTATAAAATATCTGCACGTCTCTGTCTTTAACTACTGTACCTCTGTTTTAAATTATCTGTACCTCCCCTTTTTTACTACTTTACCTCTGTTATAAAATATCTGTACCTCTCTGTCTTTAGCAATTGTACCTCTGACAATAAAATATATTTTCTCACTGTCTTTAACTACTCTACCTCTGTTATAAAATATCTGAAAATCCATCTCTTTAACTCCTGTACCTCTGTTATAAAATATTGGAACCTCTCTGTTTTCAACTACTGTACCTCTGTCAATAGAATATTTTTACCTCCCTGTATTTTACTACTGTACCTCTGTTATAAAATATCTGCACCTCTCTGTCTTTAACTACTGTACCTCTGTTTTAAATTATCTGTACCTCCCCTTTTTTACTACTGTACCTCTGTTATAAAATATCTGCACCTCTCTGTCTTTAACTACAGAGGTACCTCTGACAATAAAATATATTTTCTCACTGTCTTCAACTACTGTACCTCTGTTATAAAATATCTGTACCTCCCCGTCTTTAACTACTGTACTTCTGTTATTAAATATCTGTACCTCTCTGTCTTAAACCACTGTACCTCTGTTTAAAAGTATCTGTACATCCTTGTCTTTAACTAATGTGCCTCTGTCAATAAAATAACTGTACCTCTGTTATAAAATATATGTACCACTCTGTCTTTAACTACTGTACCACTGTTATAAAATATCAGTACCTCTCTTTCTTTAACTACTGTATCTTTGTTATAAAATATATGTACCTCTCTGTCTTTAACTACTTTACATCTTTTATAAATTATCTGTACCTCCTTGTCTTTAATTAATGTACCTCTGTCAATAAAATATCTGTTTCTCATTGTCTTTAACTACTGTATCTCTGTTATAAAATATCTGTACCTCGCTGTCTTTAAATACTGTACTTCTGTTATTAAATATCTGTACCTCTCTGTCTTTAACTACTGTACCTCTGTTTAAAAGTATCTGTACCTCCTTGTCTTTAACTAATGTGCCTCTGTCAATAAAATATCTGTTTCTCCCTGTCTTTAACTACTGTACCTCTGTTATAAAATATCTGTACCTCGCTGTCTTAAACTACTGTACCTCTGTTTAAAAGTATCTGTACATTCTTGTCTTTAACTAATGTGCCTATGTCAAAGAAATATATGTTTCTCCCTTTCTTTACTACTGTACCTCTGTTATAAAATATCTGTACCTCCCTTGTCTTTAACTACTCTACCTCTGTTATAAAATATATGTACCTCTCTATTTTCAACTAATGTACCTCTGTTTCAAAATATCTGTAAATTCTTGTCTTTATATACTGAACCTCTGTCAATAAAATATCTGTTTTACTCTGTCTTTAACTACTGTACTTCTGTTGTAAAATATCTGTACCTCTCTGTCTTTAACTACTGTACCTCTTTTATAAAATATCTGTACCTCCTTTTTTTAACTACTGTACCTCTGTCAATAAAATATCTGTTTCTCACTGTCTTTAACTACTGTACCTCTGTTAAAAAATATTTGTTTCTCCCTGTCTTTAACTACTGTACCTCTGTTATAAAATATCTGTACCACTCTGTCTTTAACTACTGTACCTCTGTTATAAAATATCAGTACCTCTCTTTCTTTAACTACTGTACCTCATTTATAAAATATCTGTACCTCCTTGTCTTTAACTACTGTACCTCTGTCAATAAAATATCTGTTTCTCACTGTCTTTAACTACTGTACCTCTGTTATAAAATATCTGTACCTCGCTGTCTTAAACTACTGTACCTCTTTTTAAAAGTATCTGTACATCCTTGTCTTTAACTAATGTGCCTCTGTCAATGAAATATATGTTTCTCCCTGTCTTTGACTACTGTACCTCTGTTGTAAAATATCTGTACCTCCCTGTCTTTAACTACTCTACCTCTGTTATAAAATATATGTACCTTTCTATTTTCAACTAATGTACCTCTGTTTCAAAATATCTGTAAATCCTTGTCTTTAAATACTGAACCTCTGTCAATAAAATATCTGTTTTACTCTGTCTTTAACTACTGTACTTCTGTTGTAAAATATCTGTACCTCTCTGTCTTTAACTACTGTACCTCTGTTATAAAATATATCTACCTCTCTGTCTTTAACTTCAGTACCTCTGTATTAAAATATCTGTAAATACTTGTCTTTAAATACTGAACCTCTGTCAATAAAATATCTGTTTTTCCCTGTTTTTAACTACTGTACCTCTGTTATAAAATATCTGTACCTCTCTGTCTTTACTACTGTACCTTTGTTTTAAAATATCTGTACCTCCTTGTCTTTAACTACTGTACTTCTGTCAATAAAATACCTGTTTCTCCCTGTCTTAACTACTCTACCTTTTCATAAAATATCTGTACCTCCCTATCTTTAACTACTGTACCTCTGTTATAAAATATCAGTACCTCTTTTTCTTTAACTACTGTACCTCTTTTATAAAATATCTGTACCCCCTTGTCTTTAACTACTGTACCTCTGTCATTAAAATATTTGTTTCTCACTGTCTTTAACTACTGTACCTCTCTTATAAAATATCTGTACCTCGCTGTCTTTAACTACTGTAGTTCTTCAATAAAATATCTGTGCCTGCCTGTCTTAAATCGTTGTACCTCTGTTTAAAATATCTGTGCCTCCCTGCTATTTACTGCTGTACCTCTATTTTAAAATATCTGTACCTCCCTGTCTCTACTTACTGTACCTCGGTCAATATAATATCTGTACCTCCCTGTCTTCAACAACTGTACCTCTCTGTTTTTAACTACTGTACCTCAGTTATATAAAATATTTGTACCTCTCTGTCTTTAACTACTGTACCTCTGTCAATAAGTTATCTGTGCCTCCTTGTCTTTACCCACTGTACCTCGGCTATAAAATATCTGTACCTCTCTGTCTTTATCTAATCTACCTCTGTTATATAATATCTGTACCTCCATGTATTTAACTACTGTACCTCTGTTATAAAATATTTCTACCTCTCTGTCTTTAACTACTGTACCTCTGTTATAAAATATCTGTACCTCCTTGTCTTTAACTACTGTACCTCTGTCAATAGAATATCTGTTTCTCTCTGTCTTTAATTACTGTACCTCTGTTATAAAATATCTTTAGATCGCTGTCTTTAACTACTGTACCTCTGTCAATGAAATATCTGTTTCTCTTGTCTTCAACTACTGTACCTCTGTTATAAAATATCTGTACCTCCATGTTTTTAACTACTGTATCTCAGTTATAAAATATCTATACTTCTCTCCCTTTAACTACTGTACCTCTCTCAATGAAATATCTGTGCCTCCCTCTCTTCAACTTCTGTACCTCTGCTATAAAATATCTGTACCTCCCTGTCTTTACCTACTGTACCTCTTTCAATAAATTATCTGTACCTCTCTGTATTTAACTACTGTAACTCTGTCAAAAAAATATATTTACCTCCCTGTCTTCAACTACTGTACCTCTGTTATAAAATATATCTACCTCTCTGTCTTTAACTTCAGTATCTCTGTTTTAAAATATCTGTAAATCCTTGTTTTCAAATACTGAACCTCTGTCAATAAAATATCTGTTTCTCCCTGTTTTTAACTACTGTACCTCAATTATAAAATATCTGTATCACCCTGTCTTTAACTACTCTACCTCTGTTATAAAATATATGTACCTCTCTATTTTCAACAAATGTACCTCTGTTTCAAAATATCTGTAAATCCTTGCCTTTAAATACTGAACCTCTGTCAATAAAATATCTGTTTTACTCTGTCTTTAACTACTGTACTTCTGTTGTAAAATATCTGTACCTCTCTGTCTTTAACTACTGTACCTCTGTCAATAAAATATCTGTTTCCCACTGTCTTTAACGACTGTACCTCTGTTATTAAATATCTGTACCTCTCTCTCTTTGACTAATGTACCTCTGTCAATGAAATATCTGTTTCTCCCTGTCTTTACCTACTCTACCTCTTTTATAAAATATCAGTACCTCTCTGTCTTTAACTATTGTACCTCTGTTTTAAATAACTGTACCTCCTTGGCTTTAACTACTGTACCTCTGTTAAAAAATATTTGTTTCTCCCTGTCTTTAACTACTGTACCTCTGTTATAAAATATCTGTACCACTCTGTCTTTGACTACTGTACCTCTGTTATAAAATATCAGTACCTCTTTTTCTTTAACTACTGTACCTCTTTTATAAAATATCTGTACCTCCTTGTCTTTAACTACTGTACCTCTGTCAATAAAATATCTGTTTCTCACTGTCTTTAACTACTGTACCTCTGTTATAAAATATCTGTACCTCGCTGTCTTTAACTACTGTAGCTCTTCAATAAAATATCTGTGCCTGCCTGTCTTAAATCGCGGTACCTCTGTTTAAAATATCTGTGCCTCCCTGCTATTTACTACTGTACCTCTGTTATAAAATATCTGTACCTCCCTGTCTCTACTTACTGTACCTCTGTCAATATAATATCTGTACCTCCCTGTCTTCAACAACTGTACCTCTCTGTTTTTAACTACTGTACCTCAGTTATATAAAATATTTGTACCTCTCTGTCTTTAACTACTGTACCTCTGTCAATAAGTTATCTGTGCCTCCTTGACTTTACCCAATGTACCTCGGCTATAAAATATCTGTACCTCTCTGTCTTTATCTAATCTACCTCTGTTATATAATATCTGTACCTCCATGTATTTAACTACTGTACCTCTGTTATAAAATATTTCTACCTCTCTGTCTTTAACTACTGTACCTCTTTTATAAAATATCTGTACCTCCTTGTCTTTAACTACTGTACCTCTGTCAATAGAATATCTGTTTCTCCCTGTCTTTAATTACTGTACCTCTGTTATAAAATATCTTTAGATCACTGTCTTTAACTACTGTACCACTGTCAATGAAATATCTGTTTCTCTTGTCTTCAACTACTGTACCTCTGTTATAAAATATCTGTACCTCCATGTTTTTAACTACTGTATCTCAGTTATAAATATCTATACTTCTCTCCCTTTAACTACTGTACCTCTCTCAATGAAATATCTGTGCCTCCCTCTCTTCAACTTCTGTACCTCTTCTATAAAATATCTGTACCTCCCTGTCTTTACCTACTGTACCTCTTTCAATAAATTATCTGTACCTCTCTGTATTTAACTACTGTAACTCTATCAAAAAAATATATTTAACTCTCTGTCTTTAACTATTGTACCTCTGTTATAAAATATATCTACCTCTCTGTCTTTAACTTCAGTATCTCTGTTTTAAAATATCTGTAAATCCTTGTTTTCAAATACTGAACCTCTGTCAATAGAATATATGTTTCTCCCTGTTTTTAACTACTGTACCTCAGTTATAAAATATCTGTACCACTCTGTCTTTAACTACTCTACCTCTGTTATAAAATATATGTACCTCTCTATTTTCAACTAATGTACCTCTGTTTCAAAATATCTGTAAATCCTTGCCTTTAAATACTGAACCTCTGTCAATAAAATATCCGATTTACTCTGTCTTTAACTACTGTACTTCTGTTGTAAAATATCTGTACCTCTCTGTCTTTAACTACTGTA
Source organism: Cordylochernes scorpioides (assembly GCA_030710605.1). Lineage (NCBI taxonomy): Eukaryota > Metazoa > Arthropoda > Arachnida > Pseudoscorpiones > Chernetidae > Cordylochernes > Cordylochernes scorpioides. The sequence continues at coordinate 49,174,371 of CP092876.1, forward strand.
ACTCTGTCAATAAAATATCTGTTTCTCACTGTCTTTAACGACTGTACCTCTGTTATTAAATATCTGTACCTCGCTCTCTTTGACTAATGTACCTCTGTCAATGAAATATCTGTTTCTCCCTGTCTTTACCTACTCTACCTCTTTTATAAAATATCTGTACCACCCTGTCTTTAACTACTGTACCTCTGTTATAAAATATCAGTACCTCTCTGTCTTTAACTACTGTACCTCTGTTATAAAATATCTGTACCACTCTGTCTTTAACTACTGTACCTCTGTTATAAAATATCAGTACCTCTCTTTCTTTAACTACTGTACCTCTTTATAAAATATCTGTTTCTCCCTATCTTTAACTACTGTACCTCTTTTATAAAATATCTGTACCTCCTTGTCTTTAACTACTGTACCTCTGTCAATAAAATATCTGTTTCTCACTGTCTTTAACGACTGTACCTCTGTTATTAAATATCTGTACCTCGCTCTCTTTGACTAATGTACCTCTGTCAATGAAATATCTGTTTCTCTCTGTCTTTACCTACTCTACCTCTTTTATAAAATATCAGTACCTCTCTGTCTTTAACTATTGTACCTCTGTTTTAAAATAACTGTACCTCCTTGGCTTTAACTACTGTTCCTCTGTTATATAATATCTTTACCTTCCTGTCTTTAACTACTGTACCTCTGTTAAAAAATATATCTACCTCTCTGTCTTTAACTTCTGTACCTCTGTTTTAAAATATCTGTAAATACTTGTCTTTAAATACTGAACCTCTGTCAATAAAATATCTGTTTCTCCCTGTCTTTAACTACTGTACCTCTGTTATAAAATATCTGTACCTCCCTGTCTTTAACTACTGTACCTCTGTTTTGAATATCTGTACCTCCTTGTCTTTAACTACTGTACTTCTGTCAATAAAATATCTGTTTCTCCCTGTCTTTAACTACTATACCTCTGTTATAAAATATATGTACCTCTCTATTTTCAACTAATGTACCTCTGTTTCAAAATATCTGTAAATCCTTGTCTTTAAATACTGAACCTCTGTCAATAAAATATCTGTTTTACTATGTCTTTAGCTACTGCACTTCTGTTGTAAAATATCTGTTTCTCACTGTCTTTAAATACTGTACCTCTGTTAAAAAATATTTGTTTCTCCCTGTCTTTAACTACTGTACCTCTGTTATAAAATATCTGTACCACTCTGTCTTTAACTACTGTACCTCTGTTATAAAATATCAGTACCTCTTTTTCTTTAACTACTGTACCTCTTTTATAAAATATCTGTACCTCCTTGTCTTTAACTACTGTACCTCTGTCAATAAAATATCTGTTTCTCACTGTCTTTAACTACTGTACCTCTGTTATAAAAATCTGTACCTCGCTTTCTTTAACTACTGTAGCTCTTCAATAAAATATCTGTGCCTGCCTGTCTTAAATCGCTGTACCTCTGTTTAAAATATCTGTGCCTCCCTGCTATTTACTACTGTACCTTTGTTATAAAATATCTGTACCTCCCTGTCTCTACTTACTGTACCTCTGTCAATATAATATCTGTACCTCCCTGTCTTCAACAACTGTACCTCTCTGTTTTTAACTACTGTACCTCAGTTATATAAAATATTTGTACCTCTCTGTCTTTAACTACTGTACCTCTGTCAATAAGTTATCTGTGCCTCCTTGTCTTTACCCACTGTTCCTCGGCTATAAAATATCTGTACCTCTCTGTCTTTATCTAATCTACCTCTGTTATATAATATCTGTACCTCCATGTATTTAACTACTGTACCTCTGTTATAAAATATTTCTACCTCTCTGTCTTTAACTACTGTACATCTGTTATAAAATATCTGTACCTCCTTGTCTTTAACTACTGTACCTCTGTCAATAGAATATCTGTTTCTCCCTGTCTTTAATTACTGTACCTCTGTTATAAAATTTCTTTAGATCGCTGTCTTTAACTACTGTACCACTGTCAATGAAATATCTGTTTCTCTTGTCTTCAACTACTGTACCTCTGTTATAAAATATCTGTACCTCCATGTTTTTAACTACTGTATCTCAGTTATAAATATCTATACTTCCCTCCCTTTAACTACTGTACCTCTCTCAATGAAATATCTGTGCCTCCCTCTCTTCAACTTCTGTACCTCTGCTATAAAATATCTGTACCTCCCTGTCTTTACCTACTGTACCTCTTTCAATAAATTATCTGTACCTCTCTGTATTTAACTACTGTAACTCTGTCAAAAAAATATATTTAACTCCCTGTCTTTAACTATTGTACCTCTGTTATAAAATATATCTACCTCTCTGTCTTTAACTTCAGTATCTCTGTTTTAAAATATCTGTAAATCCTTGTTTTCAAATACTGAACCTCTGTCAATAAAATATCTGTTTCTCCCTGTTTTTAACTACTGTACCTCAGTTTAAAATATCTGTACCACCCTGTCTTTAACTACTCTACCTCTGTTATAAAATATATGTACCTCTCTATTTTCAACTGATGTACCTCTGTTTCAAAATATCTGTAAATCCTTGCCTTTAAATACTGAACCTCTGTCAATAAAATATCTGTTTTACTCTGTCTTTAACTACTGTACTTGTATTGTAAAATATCTGTACCTCTCTGTCTTTAACTACTGTATCTCTGTCAATAAAATATCTGTTTCTCACTGTCTTTAACGACTGTACCTCTGTTATTAAATATCTGTACCTCGCTCTCTTTGACTAATGTACCTCTGTCAATGAAATATCTGTTTCTCCCTGTCTTTACCTACTCTACCTCTTTTATAAAATATCTGTACCTCCCTGTCTTTAACTACTGTACCTCTGTTATAAAATATCAGTACCTCTCTGTCTTTAACTACTGTACCTCTGTTATAAAATATCTGTACCACTCTGTCTTTAACTACTGTACCTCTGTTATAAAATATCAGTACCTCTCTTTCTTTAACTACTGTACCTCTTTATAAAATATCTGTTCCTCCCTATCTTTAACTACTGTACCTCTTTTATAAAATATCTGTACCTCCTTGTCTTTAACTACTGTACCTCTGTCAATAAAATATCTGTTTCTCACTGTCTTTAACGACTGTACCTCTGTTATTAAATATCTGTACCTCCCTGTCTTTAACTACTGTACCTCTGTTATAAAATATCAGTACCTCTCTGTCTTTAACTATTGTACCTCTGTTTTAAAATAACTGTACCTCCTTGGTTTTAACTACTGTTCCTCTGTTATAAAATATCTTTACCTTCCTGTCTTTAACTACTGTACCTCTGTTAAAAAATATATCTACCTCTCTGTCTTTAACTTCTGTACCTCTGTTTTAAAATATCTGTAAATACTTGTCTTTAAATACTGAACCTCTGTCAATAAAATATCTGTTTCTCCCTGTCTTTAACTACTGTACCTCTGTTATAAAACATCTGTACCTCCCTGTCTTTAACTACTGTACCTCTGTTTTGAATATCTGAACCTCCTTGTCTTTAACTACTGTACTTCTGTCAATAAAATATCTGTTTCTCCCTGTCTTTAACTACTATACCTCTGTTATAAAATATCTGTACCTCGCTGTCTTTAACTACAGTACCTCTGTTATTAAATAACTGTACCTCTCTGTCTTTAACTACTGTACCTCTGTTTTAAATTATTTGTTTCTCCCTTTTTTTACTACTGTACCTCTGTTATAAAATATCTGTACCTCTCTGTCTTTAGCAACTGTACCTCTGTCAATAAAATATCTGTTTTACTCTGTCTTTAACTACTGTACTTCTGTTGTAAAATATTTGTACCTCTCTGTCTTTAACTACTGTACCTCTGTCAATAAAATATCTGTTTCTCACTGTCTTTAACGACTGTACCTCTGTTATTAAATATCTGTACCTCGCTCTCTTTGACTAATGTACCTCTGTCAATGAAATATCTGTTTCTCCCTGTCTTTACCTACTCTGCCTCTTTTATAAAATATCTGTACCTCCCTGTCTTTAACTACTGTACCTCTGTTATAAAATATCAGTACCTCTCTGTCTTTAACTATTGTACCTCTGTTTTAAAATAACTGTACCTCCTTGGCTTTAACTACTGTACCTCTGTTAAAAAATATTTGTTTCTCCCTGTCTTTAACTACTGTACCTCTGTTATAAAATATCTGTACCACTCTGTCTTTAACTACTGTACCTCTGTTATAAATTATCAGTACCTCTTTTTCTTTAACTACTGTACCTCTTTTATAAAATATCTGTACCTCCTTGTCTTTAACTACTGTACCTCTGTCAATAAAATATCTGTTTCTCACTGTCTTTAACTACTGTACCTCTGTTATAAAATATCTATACCTCGCTGTCTTTAACTACTGTAGCTCTTCAATAAAATATCTGTGCCTGCCTGTCTTAAATCGCTGTACCTCTGTTTAAAATATCTGTGCCTCCCTGCTATTTACTACTGTACCTCTGTTATAAAATATCTGTACCTCCCTGTCTCTACTTACTGTACCTCTGTCAATATAATATCTGTACCTCCCTGTCTTCAACAACTGTACCTCTCTGTTTTTAACTACTGTACCTCAGTTATATAAAATATTTGTACCTCTCTGTCTTTAACTACTGTACCTCTGTCAATAAGTTATCTGTGCCTCCTTGACTTTACCCACTGTACCTCGGCTATAAAATATCTGTACCTCTCTGTCTTTATCTAATCTACCTCTGTCAATAGAATATCTGTTTCTCCCTGTCTTTAATTACTGTACCTCTGTTATAAAATATCTTTAGATCGCTGTCTTTAACTACTGTACCACTGTCAATGAAATATCTGTTTCTCTTGTCTTCAACTACTGTACCTCTGTTATAAAATATTTGTACCTCCATGTTTTTAACTACTGTATCTCAGTTATAAATATCTATACTTCTCTCCCTTTAACTACTGTACCTCTCTCAATGAAATATCTGTGCCTCCCTCTCTTCAACTTCTGTACCTCTGCTATAAAATATCTGTACCTCCCTGTCTTTACCTACTGTACCTCTTTCAATAAATTATCTGTACCTCTCTGTATTTAACTACTGTAACTCTGTCAAAAAATATATTTAACTCCCTGTCTTTAACTATTGTACTTCTGTTATAAAATATATCTACCTCTCTGTCTTTAACTTCAGTATCTCTGTTTTAAAAAATCTGTAAATCCTTGTTTTCAAATACTGAACCTCTGTCAATAAAATATATGTTTCTCCCTGTTTTTAACTACTGTACCTCAGTTATAAAATATCTGTACCACTCTGTCTTTAACTACTCTACCTCTGTTATAAAATATATGTACCTCTCTATTTTCAACTAATGTACCTCTGTTTCAAAATATCTGTAAATCCTTGCCTTTAAATACTGAACCTCTGTCAATAAAATATCTGTTTTACTCTGTCTTTAACTACTGTACTTCTGTTGTAAAATATCTGTACCTCTCTGTCTTTAACTACTGTAACTCTGTCAATAAAATATCTGTTTCTCACTGTCTTTAACGACTGTACCTCTGTTATTAAATATCTGTACCTCGCTCTCTTTGACTAATGTACCTCTGTCAAAGAAATATCTGTTTCTCCCTGTCTTTACCTACTCTACCTCTTTTATAAAATATCTGTACCTCCCTGTCTTTAACTACTGTACCTCTGTTTTAAAATATCAGTACCTCTCTGTCTTTAACTACTGTACCTCTGTTATAAAATATCTGTACCACTCTGTCTTTAACTACTGTACCTCTGTTATAAAATATCTGTACCTCTCTTTCTTTAACTACTGTACCTCTTTATAAAATATCTGTTCCTCCCTATCTTTAACTACAGTACCTCTGTCAATAAAATATCTGTTTCTCACTGTCTTTAACTACTGTACCTCTGTTATAAAATATCTGTACCTCGCTGTCTTTAACTACTGTAGCTCTTCAATAAAATATCTGTGCCTGCCTGTCTTAAATCGCTGTACCTCTGTTTAAAATATCTGTGCCTCCCTGCTATTTACTACTGTACCTTTGTTATAAAATATCTGTACCTCCCTGTCTTCAACAACTGTACCTCTCTGTTTTTAACTACTGTACCTCAGTTATATAAAATATTTGTACCTCTCTGTCTTCAACTACTGTACCTCTGTCAATAAGTTATCTGTACCTCCATGTATTTAACTACTGTACCTCTGTTATAAAATATTTCTACCTCTCTGTCTTTAACTACTGTACCTCTGTTATAAAATATCTGTACCTCCTTGTCTTTACTACTGTACCTCTGTCAATAGAATATCTGTTTCTCCCTGTCTTTAATTACTGTACCTATGAAATAAAATATCTTTAGATCGCTGTCTTTAACTACTGTACCACTGTCAATGAAATATCTGTTTCTCTTGTCTTCAACTACTGTACCTCTTTTATAAAATATCTGTACCTCCTTGTCTTTAACTACTGTACCTCTGTCAATAAAATATCTGTTTCTCACTGTCTTTAACGACTGTACCTCTGTTATTAAATATCTGTACCTCGCTCTCTTTGACTAATGTACCTCTGTCAATGAAATATCTGTTTCTCCCTGTCTTTACCTACTCTACCTCTTTTATAAAATATCTGTACCTCCCTGTCTTTAACTACTGTACCTCTGTTATAAAATATCAGTACCTCTCTGTCTTTAACTATTGTACCTCTGTTTTAAAATAACTGTACCTCCTTGGCTTTAACTACTGTACCTCTGTTAAAAAATATTTTTTCTCCCTGTCTTTAACTACTGTACCTCTGTTATAAAATATCTGTACCACTCTGTCTTTAACTACTGTACCTCTGTTATAAAATATCAGTACCTCTTTTTCTTTAACCACTGTACCTCTTTTATAAAATATCTGTACCTCCTTGTCTTTAACTACTGTACCTCTGTCAATAAAATATCTGTTTCTCACTGTCTTTAACTACTGTACCTCTGTTATAAAATATCTGTACCTCGCTGTCTTTAACTACTGTAGCTCTTCAATAAAATATCTGTGCCTGCCTGTCTTAAATCGCTGTACCTCTGTTTAAAATATCTGTGCCTCCCTGCTATTTACTACTGTACCTCTGTTATAAAATATCTGTACCTCCCTGTCTCTACTTACTGTACCTCTGTCAATATAATATCTGTACCTCCCTGTCTTCAACAACTGTACCTCTCTGTTTTTAACTACTGTACCTCAGTTATATAAAATATTTGTACCTCTCTATCTTTAACTACTGTACCTCTGTCAATAAGTTATCTGTGCCTCCTTGACTTTACCCACTGTACCTCTGTTATAAAATATTTCTACCTCTCTGTCTTCAACTACTGTACCTCTGTTATAAAATATCTGTACCTCCTTGTCTTTAACTACTGTACCTCTGTCAATAGAATATCTGTTTCTCCCTGTCTTTAATTACTGTACCTCTGTTATAAAATATCTTTAGATCGCTGTCTTTAACTACTGTACCACTGTCAATGAAATATCTGTTTCTCTTGTCTTCAACTACTGAACCTCTGTCAATAAAATATATGTTTCTCCCTGTTTTTAACTACTGTACCTCAGTTATAAAATATCTGTACCACTCTGTCTTTAACTACTCTACCTCTGTTATAAAATATATGTACCTCTCTATTTTCAACTAATGTACCTCTGTTTCAAAATATCTGTAAATCCTTGCCTTTAAATACTGAACCTCTGTCAATAAAATATCTGTTTTACTCTGTCTTTAACTACTGTACTTCTGTTGTAAAATATCTGTACCTCTCTGTCTTTAACTACTGTAACTCTGTCAATAAAATATCTGTTTCTCACTGTCTTTAACGACTGTACCTCTGTTATTAAATATCTGTACCTCGCTCTCTTTGACTAATGTACCTCTGTCAATGAAATATCTGTTTCTCCCTGTCTTTACCTACTCTACCTCTTTAATAAAATATCTGTACCTCCCTGTCTTTAACTACTGTACCTCTGTTTTAAAATATCAGTACCTCTCTGTCTTTAACTACTGTACCTCTGTTATAAAATATCTGTACCACTCTGTCTTCAACTACTGTACCTCTGTTATAAAATATCAGTACCTCTCTTTCTTTAACTACTGTACCTCTTTATAAAATATCTGTTCCTCCCTATCTTTAACTACTGTACCTCTTTTATAAAATATCTGTACCTCCTTGTCTTTAACTACTGTACCTCTGTCAATAAAATATCTGTTTCTCACTGTCTTCAACGACTGTACCTCTGTTATTAAATATCTGTACCTTCCTCTCTTCGACTAATGTACCTCTGTCAATGAAATATCTGTTTCTCCCTGTCTTTACCTACTCTACCTCTTTTATAAAATATCAGTACCTCTCTGTCTTTAACTATTGTACCTCTGTTTTAAAATAACTGTACCTCCTTGGCTTTAACTACTGTTCCTCTGTTATAAAATATCTTTACCTTCCTGTCTTTAACTACTGTACCTCTGTTAAAAAATATATCTACCTCTCTGTCTTTAACTTCTGTACCTCTGTTTTAAAATATCTGTAAATACTTGTCTTTAAATACTGAACCTCTGTCAATAAAATATCTGTTTCTCCCTGTCTTTAACTACTGTACCTCTGTTATAAAATATCTGTACCTCCCTGTCTTTAACTACTGTACCTCTGTTTTGAATATCTGTACCTCCTTGTCTTTAACTACTGAACCTCTGTCAATAAAATATCTGTTTTACTATGTCTTTAGCTACTGTACTTCTCTTGTAAAATATCTGTTTCTCACTGTATTTAAATACTGTACCTCTGTTAAAAAATATTTGTTTCTCCCTGTCTTTAACTACTGTACCTCTGTTATAAAATATCTGTACCACTCTGTCTTTAACTACTGTACCTCTGACAATAAAATATATTTTCTCACTGTCTTTAACTACTCTACCTCTGTTATAAAATATCTGTAAATCCCTCTCTTTAACTCCTGTACCTCTGTTATAAAATATTTATACCTCTCTGTTTTCAACTACTGTACCTCTCTCAATAAAATATCTTTACCACCCTGTATTTTACTACTGTACCTCTGTTATAAAATATCTGCACCTCTCTGTCTTTAACTACAGAGGTACCTCTGACAATAAAATATATTTTCTCACTGTCTTTAACTACTGTACCTCTGTTATAAAATATCTGTACCTCCCCGTCTTTAACTACTGTACTTCTGTTATTAAATATCTGTACCTCTCTGTCTTAAACTACTGTACCTCTGTTTAAAAGTATCTGTACATCCTTGTCTTTAACTAATGTGCCTCTGTCAATAAAATAACTGTACCTCTGTTATAAAATATATGTACCACTCTGTCTTTAACTACTGTACCTCTGTTATAAAATATCAGTACCTCTCTTTCTTTAACTACTGTATCTTTGTTATAAAATATCTGTACCTCTCTGTCTTTAACTACTTTACATCTTTTATAAAATATCTGTACCTCCTTGTCTTTAATTAATGTACCTCTTTTATAAAATATCTGTACCTCCTTTTTTTAACTACTGTACCTCTGTCAATAAAATATCTGTTTCTCACTGTCTTTAACTACTGTACCTCTGTTAAAAAATATTTTTTTCTCCCTGTCTTCAACTACTGTACCTCTGTTATAAAATATCTGTACCACTCTGTCTTTAACTACTGTACCTCTGTTATAAAATATCAGTACCTCTCTTTCTTTAACTTCTTTACATCTTTTATAAATATATCTGTACCTCCTTGTCTTTAATTAATGTACCTCTGTCAATAAAATATCTGTTTCTCATTGTCTTTAACTATTGTACCTCTGTTATAAAATATCTGTACCTCGTTCTCTTTAACTACTGTATCTCTGTCAATAAAATATCTGTTTCTCCCGGTCTTTACCTACTGTACCTCTGTTATAAAATATCTTTACCTTCCTGTCTTTAACTACTGTACCTCTGTTATAAAATATATCTAACTCTCTGTCTTTAACTTCTGTACCTCTGTTTTAAAATATCTGTAAATACTTGTCTTTAAATACTGAACCTCTGTCCTGTACCTCTGTTATAAAATATCTATACCACTCTGTCTTTAACTACTGTACCTCTGACAATAAAATATATTTTCTCACTGTCTTTAACTACTCTACCTCTGTTATAAAATATCTGTAAATCCCTCTCTTTAACTCCTGTACCTCTGTTATAAAATATTTATACCTCTCTGTTTTCAACTACTGTACCTCTCTCAATAAAATATCTTTACCTCCCTGTATTTTACTACTGTACCTCTGTTATAAAATATCTGCACCTCTCTGTCTTTAACTACAGAGGTACCTCTGACAATAAAATATATTTTCTCACTGTCTTTAACTACTGTACCTCTGTTATAAAATATCTGTACCTCCCCGTCTTTAACTACTGTACTTCTGTTATTAAATATCTGTACCTCTCTGTCTTAAACTACTGTACCTCTGTTTAAAAGTATCTGTACATCCTTGTCTTTAACTAATGTGCCTCTGTCAATAAAATAACTGTACCTCTGTTATAAAATATATGTACCACTCTGTCTTTAACTACTGTACCTCTGTTATAAAATATCAGTACCTCTCTTTCTTTAACTACTGTATCTTTGTTATAAAATATCTGTACCTCTCTGTCTTTAACTACTTTACATCTTTTATAAAGTATCTGTACCTCCTTGTCTTTAATTAATGTACCTCTTTTATAAAATATCTGTACCTCCTTTTCTTTAACTACTGTACCTCTGTCAATAAAATATCTGTTTCTCACTGTCTTTAACTACTGTACCTCTGTTAAAAAATATTTGTTTCTCCCTGTCTTCAACTACTGTACCTCTGTTATAAAATATCTGTACCATTCTGTCTTTAACTACTGTACCTCTGTTATAAAATATCAGTACCTCTCTTTCTTTAACTACTGAATCTTTGTTATAAAATATCTGTACCTCTCTGTCTTTAACTTCTTTACATCTTTTATAAATATATCTGTACCTCCTTGTCTTTAATTAATGTACCTCTGTCAATAAAATATCTGTTTCTCATTGTCTTTAACTATTGTACCTCTGTTATAAAATATCTGTACCTCGTTCTCTTTAACTACTGTATCTCTGTCAATAAAATATCTGTTTCTCCCGGTCTTTACCTACTGTACCTCTGTTATAAAATATCTTTACCTTCCTGTCTTTAACTACTGTACCTCTGTTATAAAATATATCTAACTCTCTGTCTTTAACTTCTGTACCTCTGTTTTAAAATATCTGTAAATACTTGTCTTTAAATACTGAACCTCTGTCAATAAAATATCTGTTTCTCCCTGTCTTTAACTACTGTACCTCTGTTATAAAATATCAGTACCTCTCTTTCTTTAACTACTGTATCTTTGTTATAAAATATCTGTACCTCTCTGTCTTCAACTACTTTACATCTTTTATAAAATATCTGTACCTCCTTGTCTTTAATTAATGTACCTCTGTCAATAAAATATCTGTTTCTCATTGTCTTTAACTACTGTATATCTGTTATGAAATATCAGTACCTCGCTGTCTTTAACTACTGAATCTCTGTCAATAAAATATCTGTTTCTCCCTCTGTTATAAAATATCTGTACCACTCTGTCTTTAACTACTGTACCTCTGTTATAAAATATCAGTACCTCTCTTTCTTCAACTACTGTACCTCTGTTATAGAATATCTTTACCTACCTGTCTTTAACTACTGTACCTCTGTTATAAAATATATCTACCTCTCTGTCTTTAACTTCTGTACCTCTGTTTTAAAATATCTGTAAATACTTGTCTTTAAATACTGAACCTCTGTCAATAAAATATCTGTTTCTCCCTGTCTTTAACTACTGTACCTCTGTTATAAAATATCTGTACCTCCCTGTCTTTAACTACTGTACCTCTGTTGTGAATATCTGTACTTACTTATCTTTAACTACTGTACTTCTGTCAATAAAATATCTGTTTCTCCCTTCTTTAACTACTATACCTCTGTTATAAAATATCTGTACCTCGCTGTCTTTAACTACTGTACCTCTGTTATAAAATATCTGTACCTCTCTGTCTTTAACTACTGTACCTCTGTTTTAAATTATCTGTACCTCCCCTATTTTACTACTGTACCTCTGTTATAAAATATCTGTACCTCTCTGTCTTTAGCAACTGTACCTCTGACAATAAAATATATTTTCTCACTGTCTTTAACTACTCTACCTCTGTTATAAAATATCTGTAAATCCCTCTCTTTAACTCCTGTACCTCTGTTATAAAATATTTGTACCTCTCTGTCTTTAACTTCAGTACCTCTGTTTTAAAATATCTGTAAATACTTGTCTTTAAATACTGAAACTCTGTCAATAAAATATCTGTTTTTCCCTGTTTTTAACTACTGTACCTCTGTTATAAAATATCTGTACCTCTCTGTCTTTACTACTGTACCTTTGTTTTAAAATATCTGTAAATCCTTGTTTTCAAATACTGAACCTCTGTCAATAAAATATATGTTTCTCCCTGTCTTTAACTACTGTACCTCTGTTATAAAATATCTGTACCACCCTGTCTTTAACTACTCTACCTCTGTTATAAAATATATGTACCTCTCTATTTTCAACTAATGTACCTCTGTTTCAAAATATCTGTAAATCCTTGTCTTTCAATACTGAACCTCTGTCAATAAAATATCTGTTTTACTCTGTCTTTAACTACTGTACTTCTGTTGTAAAATATCTGTACCTCTCTGTCTTTAACTACTGTACCTCTTTTATAAAATATCTGTACCTCCTTGTCGTTAACTTCTCCATTACTCTTCATGTTTCACCTTTCCATACCTCATCCTCAAAGTTAGAAATGTCGCTATTTCTCTTTGAAAATAAATTTCGATTTTTAAAAGAAACATTCGCGGTATAATTTTAATTTTCGTTCTACTGTACCTCTGTTAATAAAATATCTGTTTCTAACTGTCGTTAACTACTGTACCTCTGTTATTAAATATCTGTACCTCGCTCTCTTTGACTAATGTACCTCTGTCAATGAAATATCTGTTTCTCCCTATCTTTAACTACTCTACCTCTTTTATAAAATATCTGTACCTCCCTGTCTTTAACTACTGTACCTCTGTTATAAAATATCAGTACCTCTCTATCTTTAACTATTGTACCACTGTTTCAAAATAACTGTACCTCCTTGGCTTTAACTACTGTTCCTCTGTTAAAAAATATTTGTTTCTCCCTGTCTTTAACTACTGTACCTCTGTTATAAAATATCTGTACCACTCTGTCTTTAACTACTGTACCTCTGACAATAAAATATATTTTCTCACTGTCTTTAACTTCTCTACCTCTGTTATAAAATATCTGTAAATCCCTCTCTTTAACTCCTGTACCTCTGTTATAAAATATTTATACCTCTCTGTTTTCAACTACTGTACCTCTCTCAATAAAATATCTTTACCTCCCTGTATTTTACTACTGTACCTCTGTTATAAAATATCTGCACCTCTCTGTCTTTAACTACAGAGGTACCTCTGACAATAAAATATATTTTCTCACTGTCTTTAACTACTGTACCTCTGTTATAAAATATCGGTACCTCCCCGTCTTTAACTACTGTACTTCTGTTATTAAATATCTGTACCTCTCTGTCTTAAACTACTGTACCTCTGTTTAAAAGTATCTGTACATCCTTGTCTTTAACTAATGTGCCTCTGTCAATAAAATAACTGTACCTCTGTTATAAAATATATGTACCACTCTGTCTTTAACTACTGTACCTCTGTTATAAAATATCAGTACCTCTCTTTCTTTAACTACTGTATCTTTGTTATAAAATATCTGTACCTCTCTGTCTTTAACTACTTTACATCTTTTATAAAATATCTGTACCTCCTTGTCTTTAATTAATGTACCTCTTTTATAAAATATCTGTACCTCCTTTTTTTTAACTACTGTACCTCTGTCAATAAAATATCTGTTTCTCACTGTCTTTAACTACTGTACCTCTGTTAAAAAATATTTGTTTCTCCCTGTCTTTAACTACTGTACCTCTGTTATAAAATATCTGTACCACTCTGTCTTTAACTACTGTACCTCTTTTATAAAATATCAGTACCTCTCTTTCTTTAACTACTGTACATCATTTATAAAATATCTGTACCTCCTTGTCTTTAACTACTGTACCTCTGTCAATAAAATATCTGTTTCTCACTGTCTTTAACTATTGTACCTCTGTTATAAAATATCTGTACCTCGCTGTCTTAAACTACTGTACATCTGTTCAAAAGTATCTGTACATCCTTGTCTTTAACTAATGTGCCTCTGTCAATGAAATATATGTTTCTCCCTGTCTCAACTACTGTACCTCTGTTATAAAATATCTGTACCTCCCTGTCTTTAACTACTGTACCTCTGTTATAAAATATCAGTACCTCTCTGTCTTTAACTATTGTACCACTGTTTTAAAATAACTGTACCTCCTTGGCTTTAACTACTGTTCCTCTGTTAAAAAATATTTGTTTCTCCCTGTCTTTAACTACTGTACCTCTGTTATAAAATATCTGTACCACTCTGTCTTTAACTACTGTACCTCTGTTATAAAATATCAGTACCTCTCTTTCTTTAACTACTGTATCTTTGTTATAAAATATCTGTACCTCTGTGTCTTTAACTTCTTTACATCTTTTATAAAAATATCTGTACCTCCTTGTCTTTAATTAATGTACCTCTGTCAACAAAATATCTGTTTCTCATTGTCTTTAACTATTGTACCTCTGTTATAAAATATCTGTACCTCGTTCTCTTTAACTACTGTATCTCTGTCAATAAAATATCTGTTTCTCCCGGTCTTTACCTACTGTACCTCTGTTATAAAATATCTTTACCTTCATGTCTTTAACTACTGTACCTCTGTTATAAAATATATCTACCTCTCTGTCTTTAACTTCTGTACCTCTGTTTTAAAATATCTGTAAATACTTGTTTTTAAATACTGAACCTCTGTCAATAAAATATCTGTTTCTCCCTGTCTTTAACTACTGTACCTCTGTTATAAAATATCTGTACCTCCCTGTCTTTAACTACTGTACCTCTGTTTTGAATATCTGTACCTCCTTGTCTTTAACTACTGTACTTCTGTCAATAAAATATCTGTTTCTCCCTGTCTTTAACTACTATACCTCTGTTATAAAATATCTGTACCTCGCTGTCTTTAACTACTGTACCTCTGTTATTAAATATCTGTACCTCTCTCTCTTTAACTACTGTACCTCTGTTTTAAATTATTTGTACCTCCCCTTTTTTACTACTGTACCTCTGTTATAAAATATCTGTACCTCTCTGTCTTTAGCAACTGTACCTCTGTCAATAAAATATCTGTTTTACTCTGTCTTTAACTACTGTACTTCTGTTGTAAAATATCTGTACCTCTCTGTCTTTAACTACTGTACCTCTGTCAATAAAATATCTGTTTCCCACTGTCTTTAACGACTGTACCTCTGTTATTAAATATCTGTACCTCGCTCTCTTTGACTAATGTACCTCTGTCAATGAAATATCTGTTTCTCCCTGTCTTTACCTACTCTACCTCTTTTATAAAATATCTGTACCTCCCTGTCTTTAACTACTGTACCTCTGTTATAAAATATCAGTACCTCTCTGTCTTTAACTATTGTACCTCTGTTTTAAAATAACTGTACCTCCTTGGCTTTAACTACTGTACCTCTGTTATAAAATATCTGTACCACTCTGTCTTTAACTACTGTACCTCTGTTATAAAATATCAGTACCTCTTTTTCTTTAACTACTGTACCTCTTTTATAAAATATCTGTACCTCCTTGTCTTTAACTACTGTACCTCTGTCAATAAAATATCTGTTTCTCACTGTCTTTAACTACTGTACCTCTGTTATAAAATATCTGTACCTCGCTGTCTTTAACTACTGTAGCTCTTCAATAAAATATCTGTGCCTGCCTGTCTTAAATCGCTGTACCTCTGTTTAAAATATCTGTGCCTCCCTGCTATTTACTACTGTACCTCTGTTATAAAATATCTGTACCTCCCTGTCTCTACTTACTGTACCTCTGTCAATATAATATCTGTACCTCCCTGTCTTCAACAACTGTACCTCTCTGTCTTTAACTACTGTACCTCTGTCAATAAGTTATCTGTGCCTCCTTGACTTTACCCACTGTACCTCGGCTATAAAATATCTGTACCTCTCTGTCTTTATCTAATCTACCTCTGTTATATAATATCTGTACCTCCATGTATTTAACTACTGTACCTCTGTTATAAAATATTTCTACCTCTCTGTCTTCAACTACTGTACCTCTGTTATAAAAATCTTTACCTCCTTGTCTTTAACTACTGTACCTCTGTCAATAGAATATCTGTTTCTCCCTGTCTTTAATTACTGTACCTCTGTTATAAAATATCTTTAGATCGCTGTCTTTAACTACTGTACCACTGTCAATGAAATATCTGTTTCTCTTGTCTTCAACTACTGTACCTCTGTTATAAAATATCTGTACCTCCATGTTTTTAACTACTGTATCTCAGTTATAAATATCTATACTTCTCTCCCTTTAACTACTGTACCTCTCTCAATGAAATATCTGTGCCTCCCTCTCTTCAACTTCTGTACCTCTGCTATAAAATATCTGTACCTCCCTGTCTTTACCTACTGTACCTCTTTCAATAAATTATCTGTACCTCTCTGTATTTAACTACTGTAACTCTGTCAAAAAAATATATTTAACTCCCTGTCTTTAACTATTGTACCTCTGTTATAAAATATATCTACCTCTCTGTCTTTAACTTCAGTATCTCTGTTTTAAAATATCTGTAAATCCTTGTTTTCAAATACTGAACCTCTGTCAATAAAATATATGTTTCTCCCTGTTTTTAACTACTGTACCTCAGTTATAAAATATCTGTACCACTCTGTCTTTAACTACTCTACCTCTGTTATAAAATATATGTACCTCTCTATTTTCAACTAATGTACCTCTGTTTCAAAATATCTGTAAATCCTTGCCTTTAAATACTGAACCTCTGTCAATAAAATATCTGTTTTACTCTGTCTTTAACTACTGTACTTCTGTTGTAAAATATCTGTACCTCTCTGTCTTTAACTACTGTAACTCTGTCAATAAAATATCTGTTTCTCACTGTCTTTAACGACTGTACCTCTGTTATTAAATATCTGTACCTCGCTCTCTTTGACTAATGTACCTCTGTCAATGAAATATCTGTTTCTCCCTGTCTTTACCTACTCTACCTCTTTTATAAAATATCTGTACCTCCCTGTCTTTAACTACTGTACCTCTGTTTTAAAATATCAGTACCTCTCTGTCTTTAACTACTGTACCTCTGTTATAAAATATCTGTACCACTCTGTCTTTAACTACTGTACCTCTGTTATAAAATATCAGTACCTCTCTTTCTTTAACTACTGTACCTCTTTATAAAATATCTGTTCCTCCCTATCTTTAACTACTGTACCTCTTTTATAAAATATCTGTACCTCCTTGTCTTTAACTACTGTACCTCTGTCAATAAAATATCTGTTTCTCACTGTCTTTAACGACTGTACCTCTGTTATTAAATATCTGTACCTCGCTCTCTTTGACTAATGTACCTCTGTCAATGAAATATCTGTTTCTCCCTGTCTTTACCTACTCTACCTCTTTTATAAAATATCAGTACCTCTCTGTCTTTAACTATTGTACCTCTGTTTTAAAATAACTGTACCTCCTTGGCTTTAACTACTGTTCCTCTGTTATAAAATATCTTTACCTTCCTGTCTTTAACTACTGTACCTCTGTTAAAAAATATATCTACCTCTCTGTCTTTAACTTCTGTACCTCTGTTTTAAAATATCTGTAAATACTTGTCTTTAAATACTGAACCTCTGTCAATAAAATATCTGTTTCTCCCTGTCTTTAACTACTGTACCTCTGTTATAAAATATCTGTACCTCCCTGTCTTTAACTACTGTACCTCTGTTTTGAATATCTGTACCTCCTTGTCTTTAACTACTGAACCTCTGTCAATAAAATATCTGTTTTACTATGTCTTTAGCTACTGTACTTCTGTTGTAAAATATCTGTTTCTCACTGTATTTAAATACTGTACCTCTGTTAAAAAATATTTGTTTCTCCCTGTCTTTAACTACTGTACCTCTGTTATAAAATATCTGTACCACTCTGTCTTTAACTACTGTACCTCTGTTATAAAATATCAGTACCTCTTTTTCTTTAACTACTGCACCTCTTTTATAAAATATCTGTACCTCCTTGTCTTTAACTACTGTACCTCTGTCAATAAAATATCTGTTTCTCACTGTCTTTAACTACTCTACCTCTGTTATAAAATATCTGTAAATCCCTCTCTTCAACTCCTGTACCCCTGTTATAAAATATTTGTACCTCTCTGTTTTCAACTACTGTACCTCTGACAATAAAATATATTTTCTCACTGTCTTTAACTACTGTACCTCTGTTATAAAATATCTGTACCTCCCCGTCTTTAACTACTATACTTCTGTTATTAAATATCTGTACCTCTCTGTCTTAAACTACTGTACCTCTGTTTAAAAGTATCTGTACATCCTTGTCTTTAACTAATGTGCCTCTGTCAATAAAATAACTGTACCTCCTTGGCTTTAACTACTGTACCTCTGTTATAAAATATCTGTACCACTCTGTCTTTAACTACTGTACCTCTGTTATAAAATATCAGTACCTCTCTTTCTTTAACTACTGTATCTTTGTTATAAAATATCTGTACCTCTCTGTCTTTAACTACTTTACATCTTTTATAAAATATCTGTACCTCCTTGTCTTTAATTAATGTACCTTTATCAATAAAATATCTGTTTCTCATTGTCTTTAACTACTGTATCTCTGTTATAAAATATCTGTACCTCGCTGACTTCAAATACTGAATCTCTGTCAATAAAATATCTGTTTCTCCCTGTCTTTAACTACTGTACCTCTGTTTAAAAGTATCTGTACCTCCTTGTCTTTAACTAATGTGCCTCTCTCAATAAAATATCTGTTTCTCCCTGTCTTTAACTACTGTACCTCTGTTATAAAATATCTTTACCTCGCTGTCTTAAACTACTGTACCTCTGTTTAAAAGTATCTGCACATCCTTGTCTTTAACTAATGTGCCTCTGTCTATAAAATATCTGTTTCTCCCTGTCTTTAACCACTGTACCTCTGTTATAAAATATCTGTACCTCGCTGTCTTTAACTATTGTACCTCTGTTATAAAATATCTGTACCTCGTTCTCTTTAACTACTGTATCTCTGTCAATAAAATATCTGTTTCTCCCGGTCTTTACCTACTGTACCTCTGTTATAAAATATATCTACCTCTCTGTCTTTAACTTCTGTACCTCTGTTTTAAAATATCTGTAAATACTTGTCTTTAAATACTGAACCTCTGTCAATAAAATATCTGTTTCTCCCTGTCTTTAACTACTGTACCTCTGGTATAAAATATCTGTACCTCCCTGTCTTTAACTACTGTACCTCTGTTTTGAATATCTGTACCTCCTTGTCTTTAACTACTGTACTTCTGTCAATAAAATATCTGTTTCTCCCTGTCTTTAACTGCTATACCTATGTATTAAAATATCTGTACCTCGCTGTCTTTAACTACTGTACCTCTGACAATAAAATATATTTTCTCACTTTCTTTAACTACTCTACCTCTGTTATAAAATATCTGTAAATCCCTCTCTTTAACTCCTGTACATCTGTTATAAAATATTTGTACCTCTCTGTTTTCAACTACTGTACCTCTGTCAATTGAATATCTTTACCTCCCTGTATTTTACTACTGTACCTCTGTTATAAAATATCTGCACCTCTCTGTCTTTAACTACTGTACCTCTGACAATAAAATATATTTTCTCACTGTCTTTAACTACTGTACCTCTGTTATAAAATATCTGTACCTCCCCGTCTTTAACTACTGTACTTCTGTTATTAAATATCTGTACCTCTCTGTCTTAAACTTCTGTACCTCTGTTATAAAATATCAGTACCTCTCTTTCTTTAACTACTGTATCTTTGTTATAAAATATCTGTACCTCTCTGTCTTTAACTACTTTACATCTTTTATAAAATATCTGTACCTCCTTGTCTTTAATTAATGTACCTCTGTCAATAAAATATCTGTTTCTCCCAGTCTTTAACACTCTACCTCTGTTTAAAAGTATCTGTACCTCCCTGTCTTTAACTAATGTGCCTCTGTCAATAAAATATATATTTCTCCCTGTCTTTAACTACTGTACCTCTGTTATAAAATATCTGTACCTCGCTGTCTTAAACTACTGTACTTCTGTTTAAAAGTATCTGTACATCCTTGTCTTTAACTAATGTGCCTCTGTCAATAAAATATATGTTTCTCCCTGTCTTTAACTATTGTACCTCTGTTATAAAATATCTGTACCTCGTTCTCTTTAACTACTGTATCTCTGTCAATAAAATATCTGTTTCTCTCGGTCTTTAACTACTGTACCTCTGTTATAAAATATCTTTACCTTCCTGTCTTTAACTACTGTACCTCTGTTATAAAATATATTTACCTCTCTGTCTTTAACTTCTGTACCTCTGTTTTAAAATATCTGTAAATAATTGTCTTTAAATACTGAACCTCTGTCAATAAAATATCTGTTTCTCCCGGTCTTTACCTACTGTACCTCTGTTATAAAATATATCTACCTCTCTGTCTTTAACTTCTGTACCTCTGTTTTAAAATATCTGTAAATACTTGTCTTTAAATACTGAACCTCTGTCAATAAAATATCTGTTTCTCCCTGTCTTTAACTACTGTACCTCTGTTATAAAATATCTGTACCTCCCTGTCTTTAACTACTGTACCTCTGTTTTGAATATCTGCACCTCCTTGTCTTTAACTACTGTACTTCTGTCAATAAAATATCTGTTTCTCCCTGTCTTTAACTGCTATACCTATGTTATAAAATATCTGTACCTCGCTGTCTTTAACTACTGTACCTCTGTTTTAAATTATCTGTACCTCCCCCTTTTTTTTTCTGTACCTCTGTTATAAAATATCTGTACCTCTCTGTCTTAGCAATTGTACCTCTGACAATAAAATATATTTTCTCACTTTCTTTAACTACTCTACCTCTGTTATAAAATATCTGTAAATCCCTCTGTTTAACTCCTGTACATCTGTTATAAAATATTTGTACCTCTCTGTCTTTAACTTCAGTACCTCTTTTTTAAAATATCTGTACCTCTCTTTCTTTAACTACTGTATCTTTGTTATAAAATATCTGTACCTCTCTGTCTTTAACTACTTTACATCTTTTATAAAATATCTGTACCTCCTTGTCTTTAATTAATGTACCTCTGTCAATAAAATATCTGTTTCTCATTGTCTTTTACTACTGTATCTCTGTTATAAAATATCTGTACCTCGCTGTCTTTAACTACTGAATCTCCGTCAATAAAATATCTGTTTCTCCCTGTCTTTAACACTCTACCTCTGTTTAAAAGTATCTGTACCTCCCTGTCTTTAACTAATGTGACTCTGTCAATAAAATATCTATTTCTCCCTGTCTTTAACTACTGTACCTCTGTTATAAAATATCTGTACCTCGCTGTCTTAAACTACTGTACTTCTGTTTAAAAGTATCTGTACATCCTTGTCTTTAACTAATGTGCCTCTGTCAATAAAATATATGTTTCTCCCTGTCTTTAACTATTGTACCTCTGTTATAAAATATCTGTACCTCGTTCTCTTCAACTACTGTATCTCTGTCAATAAAATATCTGTTTCTCCCGGTCTTTACCTACTGTACCTCTGTTATAAAATATCTTTACCTTCCTGTCTTTAACTACTGTACCTCTGTTATAAAATATATTTACCTCTCTGTCTTTAACTTCTGTACCTCTGTTTTAAAATATCTGTAAATAATTGTCTTTAAATACTGAACCTCTGTCAATAAAATATCTGTTTCTCCCTGTCTTTAACTACTGTACCTCTGTTATAAAATATCAGTACCTCTCTTTCTTTAACTACTGTATCTTTGTTATAAAATATTTGTACCTCTCTGTCTTTAACTACTTTTCATCTTTTATAAAATATCTGTACCTCCTTGTCTTTAATTAATGTATCTCTGTCAATAAAATATCTGTTTCTCATTGTCTTTAACTACTGTATCTCTGTTATGAAATATCAGTACCTCGCTGTCTTTAACTACTGAATCTCTGTCAATAAATATCTTTTTCTCCCTGTCTTTAACTACTGCACCTCTGTTATAAAATATCTGTACCACTCTGTCTTTAACTACTGTACCTCTGTTATAAAATATCAGTACCTCTTTTTCTTTAACTTCTGTATCTTTGTTATAAAATATCTGTTTCTAACTGTCTTTAACTTCTGTACCTCTGTCAATGAAATTTCTGTTTCTCCCTATCTTTACCTACTATACCTCTTTTATAAAATATCTGTACCTCCCTGTCTTTAACTACTGTACCTCTGTTATAAAATATCAGTACCTCTCTGTCTTTAACTACTGTATCTTTGTTATAAAATATCTGTCCTCTCTGTCTTTAACTACCTTACATCTTTTATAAAATAGCTGTACCTCCTTGTCTTTAATTAATGTACCTCTGTCAATAAAATATCTGTTTCTCATTGTCTTTAACTACTGTTTCTCTGTTATAAAATATCTGTACCTCGCTGTCTTTAACTACTGAATCTCCGTCAATTAAATATCTGTTTTTCCCTGTCTTTAACACTCTACCTCTGTTTAAAAGTATCTGTACCTCCCTGTCTTTAACTAATGTGCCTCTGTCAATAAAATATCTGTTTCTCCCTGTCTTTAACTATTGTACCTCTGTTATAAAATATCTGTACCTCGTTCTCTTTTACTACTGTATCTCTGTCAATAAAATATTTATTTCTCCCTGTCTTTAACTACTGTACCTCTGTTATAAAATATCTGTACCTCGCTGTCTTAAACTACTGTACTTCTGTTTAAAAGTATCTGTACATCCTTGTCTTTAACTAATGTGCCTCTGTCAATGAAATATATGTTTCTCCCTGTCTTTAACTATTGTACCTCTGTTATAAAATATCTGTACCTCGTTCTCTTTAACTACTGTATCTCTGTCAATAAAATATCAGTTTCTCCCGGTCTTTACCTACTGTACCTCTGTTATAAAATATCTTTACCTTCCTGTCTTTAACTTCTGTACCTCTGATATAAAATATATCTACCTCTCTGTCTTTAACTTCTGTACCTCTGTTTTAAAATATCTGTAAATACTTGTCTTTAAATACTGAACCTCTGTCAATA
Organism: Cordylochernes scorpioides; assembly: GCA_030710605.1. Lineage (NCBI taxonomy): Eukaryota > Metazoa > Arthropoda > Arachnida > Pseudoscorpiones > Chernetidae > Cordylochernes > Cordylochernes scorpioides. Next base: position 49,197,702 of record CP092876.1, read on the forward strand.
AAATATCTGTTTCTCCCTGTCTTTAACTACTGTACCTCTGTTATAAAATATCAGTACCTCTCTTTCTTTAACTACTGTATCTTTGTTATAAAATATCTGTACCTCTCTGTCTTTAACTACTTTTCATCTTTTATAAAATATCTGTACCTCCTTGTCTTTAATTAATGTACCTCTGTCAATAAAATATCTGTTTCTCATTGTCTTTAACTACTGTATCTCTGTTATGAAATATCAGTACCTCGCTGTCTTTAACTACTGAATCTCTGTCAATAAAATATCTGTTTCTCCCTGTCTTTAACTACTGTACCTCTGTTATAAAATATCTGTACCACTCTGTCTTTAACTACTGTACCTCTGTTATAAAATATCAGTACCTCTGTTATAAAATATCAGTACCTCTTTTTCTTTAACTTCTGTATCTTTGTTATAAAATATCTGTACCTCTCTGTCTTTAACTACTTTACCTCTTTTATAAAATATTTGTACCTCCTTGTCTTTAATTAATGTACCTCTGTCAATAAAATATCTGTTTCTCATTGTCTTTAACTACTGTATCTCTATTATGAAAAACCAGTACCTCTCTGTCTTTAACTACTTCACCTCTTTTATAAAATATTTGTACCTCCCTGTCTTTAACTACTGTACCTCTGTTTAAAAGTATCTGTACATCCTTGTCTTTAACTAATGTGCCTCTGTCTATAAAATATCTGTTTCTCCCTGTCTTTAACTACTGTACCTCTGTTATAAAATATCTGTACCTCTCTGTCTTAAACTACTGTACCTCTGTTCAAATGTATCTGTACATCCTTGTCTTTAACTAATGTGCCTCTGTAAATAAAATATATGTTTCTCCCTGTCTTTAACTATTGTACCTCTGTTATAAAATATCTGTTCTTCGTTCTCTTTAACTACTGTATCTCTGTCAATAAAATATCTGTTTCTCCCGTTCTCTACCTACTGTACCTCTGTTATAAAATATCTTTACCTTCCTGTCTTTAACTACTGTACCTCTGTTATAAAATATCAGTACCTCTCTTTCTTTAACTACTGTACCTCTGTTATAAAATATCTGTACCTCCCTGTCTTTAACTACTTTACATCTTTTATAAAATATCTGTACCTCCTTGTCTTTAATTAATGTACCTCTTTCAATAAAATATCTGTTTCTCATTCTTTAACTACTGTATCTCTGTTATAAAATATCTGTACCTCGCTGTCTTAAACTACTGTACTTCTGTTTAAAAGTATCTGTACATCCTTGTCTTTAACTAATGTGCCTCTGTCAATAAAATATATGTTTCTCCCTGTCTTTAACTATTGTACCTCTGTTATAAAATATATGTTCTTCGTTCTCTTTAACTACTGTATCTCTCTCAATAAAATATCTGTTTCTCCCGGTCTCTACCTACTGTACCTCTGTTATAAAATATCTTTACCTTCCTGTCTTTAACTACTGTACCTCTGTTATAAAATATCAGTACGTCTCTTTCTTTAACTACTGTACCTCTGTTATAAAATATCTGTACCTCCCTGTCTTTAACTACTTTACATCTTTTATAAAATATCTGTACCTCCTTGTCTTTAATTAATGTACCTCTGTCAATAAAATATCTGTTTCTCATTGTCTTTAACTACTGTATCTCTGTTATAAAATATCTGTACCTCGCTGTCTTAAACTACTGTACTTCTGTTTAAAAGTATCTGTACATCCTTGTCTTTAACTAATGTGCCTCTGTCAATAAAATATATGTTTCTCCCTGTCTTTAACTATTGTACCTCTGTTATAAAATATCTGTTCTTCGTTCTCTTTAACTACTGTATCTCTGTCAAAAAAATATCTGTTTCTCCCGGTCTCTACCTACTGTACCTCTGTTAAAAAATATCTTTACCTTCCTGTCTTTAACTACTGTACCTCTGTTATAAAATATATCTACCTCTCTGTCTTTAACCTCTGTACCTCTGTTTTAAAATATCTGTAAATACTTGTTTTTAAATACTGAACCTCTGTCAATAAAATATCTGTTTCTCCCTGTCTTTAACTACTGTACCTCTGTTATAAAATATCAGTACCTCTCTTTCTTTAACTACTGTATCTTTGTTATAAAATATCTGTACCTCTCTGTCTTTAACTACTTTTCATCTTTTATAAAATATCTGTACCTCCTTGTCTTTAATTAATGTACCTCTGTCAATAAAATATCTGTTTCTCATTGTCTTTAACTACTGTATCTCTGTTATGAAATATCAGTACCTCGCTGTCTTTAACTACTGAATCTCTGTCGAAAAAAATATCTGTTTCTCCCTGTCTTTAACTACTGTACCTCTGTTATAAAATATCTGTACCTCCCTGTCTTTAACTACTGTACCTCTGTTGTGAATATCTGTACTTACTTATCTTTAACTACTGTACTTCTGTCAATAAAATATCTGTTTCTCCCTGTATTTAACTACTATACCTCTGTTATAAAATATCTGTACCTCGCTTGTCTTTAACTACTGTACCTCTGTTATAAAATATCTGTACCTCTCTGACTTTAACTACTGTACCTCTGTTTTAAATATCTGTACCTCTCTCTCTTAAACTACTGTATCTCTGTTTAAAAGTATCTGTACATCCTTGTCTTTAACTAATGTGCCTCTGTCAATAAAATAACTGTACCTCTGTTATAAAATATCTGTACCACTCTGTCTTTAACTACTGTACCTCTGTTAATAAAATATCTTTACCTCCCTGTATTTTACTACTGTACCTCTGTTATAAAATATCTGCACCTCTCTGTCTTTAACTACTGTACCTCTGTTTTAAAATAACTGTACCTCCTTGGCTTTAACTACTGTATCTTTGTTATAAAATATCTGTACCTCTCTGTCTTTAACTACTTTACACCTTTTATAAAATATCTGTACCTCCTTGTCTTTAATTAATGTACCTCTGTCAATAAAATATCTGTGTCTCATTGTCTTTAACTACTGTATCTCTGTTATAAAATATCTGTACCTCGCTGTCTTTAAATACTGAATCTCTGTCAATAAAATATCTGTTTCTCCCTGTCTTTAACTACTTTACTTCTGTTATGAAATATCTGTACCTCCCTGTCTTTAACTACTGTACCTCTGTTGTGAATATCTGTACTTACTTATCTTTAACTTCTGTACTTCTGTCAATAAAATATCTGTTTCTCCCTGTCTTTAACTACTATACCTCTGTTATAAAATATCTGTACCTCGCTGTCTTTAACTACTGTTCCTCTGTTATAAAATATTTGTACCTCTCTGACTTTAACTACTGTACCTCTGTTTTAAATATCTGTACCTCTCTGTCTTAAACTACTGTATCTCTGTTTAAAAGTATCTGTACATCCTTGTCTTTAACTAATGTGCCTCTGTCAATAAAATAACTGTACCTCTGTTATAAAATATCTGTACCACTCTGTCTTTAACTACTGTACCTCTGTTATAAAATATCAGTACCTCTCTTTCTTTAACTACTGAATCTTTGTTATAAAATATTTGTACCTCTATGTTTTCAACTACTGTGCCTCTGTTAATAAAATATTTTTACCTCCCTTTAACTACTGTACCTCTGTTTTAAAATAACTGTACCTCTTTGGCTTTAACTACTGTACCTCTGTTGAAAAATATTTGTTTCTCCCTGTCTTTAACTACTGTACCTCTGTTATAAAATATCAGTACCTCTCTTTCTTTAACTACTGTACCTCTGTTATAAAATATCTGTTTCTCCCTGTCTTTAACTACTGTACCTCTGTTATAAAATATCTGTACCTCCCTGTCTTTAACTACTGTACCTCTGTTTTGAATATCTGTACCTCCTTGTCTTTAACTACTGTACTTCTGTTTAAAAGTATCTGTACATCCTTGTCTTTAACTAATGTGCCTCTGTCAATAAAATAACTGTTACTCTGTTATAAAATATCTGTACCACTCTGTCTTTAACTACTGTACCTCTGTTATAAAATATCAGTACCTCTCTTTCTTTAACTACTGAATCTTTGTTATAAAATATTTGTACCTCTATGTTTTCAACTACTGTACCTCTGTTAATAAAATATCTTTACCTCCTTGTCTTTAACTAATGTGCCTCTGTCAATAAAATATCTGTTTCTCCCTGTCTTTAACTACTGTACCTCTGTTTAAAAGTATCTGTACATCCTTGTCTTTAACTAATGTGCCTCTGTCTATAAAATATCTGTTTCTCCCTGTCTTTAACTACTGTACCTCTGTTATAAAATATCTGTACCTCTCTGTCTTAAACTACTGTACCTCTGTTTAAAAGTATCTGTACATCCTTGTCTTTAACTAATGTGCCTGTGTCAATAAAATAACTGTACCTCCCTGTATTTAACTACTGTACCTCTGTTATAAAATATCAGTACCTCTCTTTCTTTAACTACTGTACCTCTGTTATAAAATATCTTTACCTTCCTGTTTTTAACTACTGTACCTCTGTTATGAAATATATCTACCTCTCTGTCTTTAACTTCTGTACCTCTGTTTTAAAATATCTGTAAATACTTGTCTTTAAATACTGAACCTCTGTCAATAAAATATCTGTTTCTCCCTGTCTTTAACTACTGTACCTCTGTTATAAAATATCTGTACCTCCCTGTCTTTAACTACTGTACCTCTGTTTTGAATATCTGTACCTCATTGTCTTCAACTACTGTACTTCTGTCAATAAAATATCTGTTTCTCCCTGTCTTTAACTACTATACCTCTGTTTTAAAATATCTGTACCTCGCTGTTTTTAACTACTGTACCTCTGTTATAAAATATCTGTACCTCTCTGCCTTTAACTACTGTACCTCTGTTTTAAATTATCTGTTCCTCCCCTTTTTTACTACTGTACCTCGCTCTCTTTGACTAATGTACCTCTGTCAATGAAATATCTGTTTCTCCCTGTCTTTACCTACTCTACCTCGCTTATAAAATATCTGTACCTCCCTGTCTTTAACTACTGTACCTCTGTTATAAAATATCAGTACCTCCCTTTCTTTAACTATTATGCCTCTGTTTTAAAATAACTGTACCTCCTTGGCTTTAACTACTGTACCTCTGTTTAAAAATATTTGTTTTTCCCTGTCTTTAACTACTGTAACTCTGTTATAAAATATCTGTACCACTCTGTTTTCAACTACTGTACCTCTGTCAATAAAATATCTTTACCTCCCTGTATTTTACTACTGTACCTCTGTTATAAAATATCTGCACCACTCTGTCTTTAACTACTGTACCTCTGACAATAAAATATATTTTCTCACTGTCTTTAACTACTCTACCTCTGTTATAAAATATCTGTAAATCCCTCTCTTTAACTCCTGTACCTCTGATATAAAATATTTGTACCTCTCTGTTTTCAACTACTGTACCTCTGTCAATAAAATATCTTTACCTCCCTGTATTTTACTACTGTACCTCTGTTATAAAATATCTGCACCTCTCTATCTTTAACTACTGTACCTCTGACAATAAAATATATTTTCTCACTGTCTTTAACTACTGTACCTCTGTTATAAAATATCTGTACCTCCCCGTCTTTAACTACTGTACTTCTGTTATTAAATATCTGTACCTCTCTGTCTTAAACTACTGTACCTCTGTTTAAAAGTAGCTGTACATCCTTGTCTTTAACTAATGTGCCTGTGTCAATAAAATAACTGTACCTCCTTGGCTCTAACTACTGTACCTCTGTTATAAAATATCTGTACTACTCTGTCTTTAACTACTGTACCTCTGTTATAAAATATCAGTACCTCTCTTTCTTTAACTACTGTATCTTTGTTATAAAATATCTGTACCTCTCTGTCTTTAACTACTTTACATCTTTTATAAAATATCTGTACCTCCTTGTCTTTAATTAATGTACCTCTGTCAATAAAATATCTGTTTCTCACTGTCTTTAACTACTGTATCTCTGTTATAAAATATCTGTACCTCGCTGTCTTTAACTACTGAATCTCCGTCAATAAAATATCTGTTTCTCCCTGTCTTTAACTACTCTACCTCTGTTTAAAAGTATCTGTACCTCCCTGTCTTTAACTAATTGCCTCTGTCAATAAAATATCTGTTTCTCCCTGTCTTTAACTACTGTACCTCAGTTATAAAATATCTGTACCTCGCTGTCTTAAACTACTGTACTTCTGTTTAAAAGTATCTGTACATCCTTGTCTTTAACTAATGTGCCTCTGTCAATAAAATATATGTTTCTCCCTGTCTTTAACTATTGTACCTCTGTTATAAAATATCTGTACCTCGTTCTCTTTAACTACTGTATCTCTGTCAATAAAATATCTGTTTCTCCCGGTCTCTAACTACTGTACCTCTGTTTTAAAATATCTGTAAATACTTGTCTTTAAATACTGAACCTCTGTCAATAAAATATCTGTTTCTCCCTGTCTTTAACTACTGTACCTCTGTTATAAAATATCTGTACCTCCCTGTCTTTAACTACTGTACCTCTGTTTTGATTATCTGTACCTCATTGTCTTTAACTACTGTACTTCTGTCAATAAAATATCTGTTTCTCCCTGTCTTTAACTACTATACCTCTGTTTTAAAATATCTGTACCTCGCTGTTTTTAACTACTGTACCTCTGTTATAAAATATCTGTACCACTCTGTCTTTAACTACTGTACCTCTGTTATAAAATATCAGTACCTCTCTTTCTTTAACTACTGAATCTTTGTTATAAAATATTTGTACCTCTATGTTTTCAACTACTGTACCTCTGTTAATAAAATATCTTTACCTCCTTGTCTTTAACTAATGTGCCTCTGTCAATAAAATATCTGTTTCTCCCTGTCTTTAACTACTGTACCTCTGTTTAAAAGTATCTGTACATCCTTGTCTTTAACTAATGTGCCTCTGTCTAAAAAATATCTGTTTCTCCCTGTCTTTAACTACTGCACCTCTGTTATAAAATATCTGTACCTCTCTGTCTTAAACTACTGTACCTCTGTTTAAAAGTATCTGTACATCCTTGTCTTTAACTAATGTGCCTGTGTCAATAAAATAACTGTACCTCCCAGTATTTAACTACTGTACCTCTGTTATAAAATATCAGTACCTCTCTTTCTTTAACTACTGTACCTCTGTTATAAAATATCTTTACCTTCCTGTTTTTAACTACTGTACCTCTGTTATGAAATATATCTACCTCTCTGTCTTTACTTCTGTACCTTTGTTTTAAAATATCTGTAAATACTTGTCTTTAAATACTGAACCTCTGTCAATAAAATATCTGTTTCTCCCTGTCTTTAACTACTGTACCTCTGTTATAAAATATCTGTGCCTCCCTGTCTTTAACTACTGTACCTCTGTTTTGAATATCTGTACCTCATTGTCTTTAACTACTGTACTTCTGTCAATAAAATATCTGTTTCTCCCTGTCTTTAACTACTATACCTCTGTTTTAAAATATCTGTACCTCGCTGTTTTTAACTACTGTACCTCTGTTATAAAATATCTGTACCTCTCTGCCTTTAACTACTGTACCTCTGTTTTAAATTATCTGTTCCTCCCCTTTTTTACTACTGTACCTCGCTCTGTTTGACTAATGTACCTCTGTCAATGAAATATCTGTTTCTCCCTGTCTTTACCTACTCTACCTCGCTTATAAAATATCTGTACCTCCCTGTCTTTAACTACTGTACCTCTGTTATAAAATATCAGTACCTCCCTTTCTTTAACTATTATGCCTCTGTTTTAAAATAACTGTACCTCCTTGGCTTTAACTACTGTACCTCTGTTTAAAAATATTTGTTTTTCCCTGTCTTTAACTACTGTAACTCTGTTATAAAATATCTGTACCACTCTGTTTTCAACTACTGTACCTCTGTCAATAAAATATCTTTACCTCCCTGTATTTTACTACTGTACCTCTGTTATAAAATATCTGCACCTCTCTGTCTTTAACTACTGTACCTCTGACAATAAAATATATTTTCTCACTGTCTTTAACTACTGTACCTCTGTTATAAAATATCTGTACCTCCCCGTCTTTAACTACTGTACTTCTGTTATTAAATATCTGTACCTCTCTGTCTTAAACTACTGTACCTCTGTTTAAAAGTATCTGTACATCCTTGTCTTTAACTAATGTGCCTGTGTCAATAAAATAACTGTACCTCCTTGGCTCTAACTACTGTACCTCTGTTATAAAATATCTGTACTACTCTGTCTTTAACTACTGTACCTCTGTTATAAAATATCAGTACCTCTCTTTCTTTAACTACTGTATCTTTGTTATAAAATATCTGTACCTCTCTGTCTTTAACTACTTTACATCTTTTATAAAATATCTGTACCTCCTTGTCTTTAATTAATGTACCTCTGTCAATAAAATATGTTTCTCACTGTCTTTAACTACTGTATCTCTGTTATAAAATATCTGTACCTCGCTGTCTTTAACTACTGAATCTCCGTCAATAAAATATCTGTTTCTCCCTGTCTTTAACTACTCTACCTCTGTTTAAAAGTATCTGTACCTCCCTGTCTTTAACTAATTGCCTCTGTCAATAAAATATCTGTTTCTCCCTGTCTTTAACTACTGTACCTCTGTTATAAAATATCTGTACCTCGCTGTCTTAAACTACTGTACTTCTGTTTAAAAGTATCTGTACATCCTTGTCTTTAACTAATGTGCCTCTGTCAATAAAATATATGTTTCTCCCTGTCTTTAACTATTGTACCTCTGTTATAAAATATCTGTACCTCGTTCTCTTTAACTACTGTATCTCTGTCAATAAAATATCTGTTTCTCCCGGTCTCTACCTACTGTACCTCTGTTTTAAAATATCTGTAAATACTTGTCTTTAAATACTGAACCTCTGTCAATAAAATATCTGTTTCTCCCTGTCTTTAACTACTGTACCTCTGTTATAAAATATCTGTACCTCCCTGTCTTTAACTACTGTACCTCTGTTTTGAATATCTGTACCTCATTGTCTTTAACTACTGTACTTCTGTCAATAAAATATCTGTTTCTCCCTGTCTTTAACTACTATACCTCTGTTTTAAAATATCTGTACCTCGCTGTTTTTAACTACTGTACCTCTGTTATAAAATATCTGTACCACTCTGTCTTTAACTACTGTACCTCTGTTATAAAATATCAGTACCTCTCTTTCTTTAACTACTGAATCTTTGTTATAAAATATTTGTACCTCTATGTTTTCAACTACTGTACCTCTGTTAATAAAATATCTTTACCTCCTTGTCTTTAACTAATGTGCCTCTGTCAATAAAATATCTGTTTCTCCCTGTCTTTAACTACTGTACCTCTGTTTAAAAGTATCTGTACATCCTTGTCTTTAACTAATGTGCCTCTGTCTATAAAATATCTGTTTCTCCCTGTCTTTAACTACTGTACCTCTGTTATAAAATATCTGTACCTCTCTGTCTTAAACTACTGTACCTCTGTTTAAAAGTATCTGTACATCCTTGTCTTTAACTAATGTGCCTGTGTCAATAAAATAACTGTACCTCCCAGTATTTAACTACTGTACCTCTGTTATAAAATATCAGTACCTCTCTTTCTTTAACTACTGTACCTCTGTTATAAAATATCTTTACCTTCCTGTTTTTAACTACTGTACCTCTGTTATGAAATATATCTACCTCTCTGTCTTTAACTACTATACCTCTGTTTTAAAATATCTGTACCTCGCTGTTTTTAACTACTGTACCTCTGTTATAAAATATCTGTACCTCTCTGCCTTTAACTACTGTACCTCTGTTTTAAATTATCTGTTCCTCCCCTTTTTTACTACTGTACCTCGCTCTGTTTGACTAATGTACCTCTGTCAATGAAATATCTGTTTCTCCCTGTCTTTACCTACTCTACCTCGCTTATAAAATATCTGTACCTCCCTGTCTTTAACTACTGTACCTCTGTTATAAAATATCAGTACCTCCCTTTCTTTAACTATTATGCCTCTGTTTTAAAATAACTGTACCTCCTTGGCTTTAACTACTGTACCTCTGTTTAAAAATATTTGTTTTTCCCTGTCTTTAACTACTGTAACTCTGTTATAAAATATCTGTACCACTCTGTTTTCAACTACTGTACCTCTGTCAATAAAATATCTTTACCTCCCTGTATTTTACTACTGTACCTCTGTTATAAAATATCTGCACCACTCTGTCTTTAACTACTGTACCTCTGACAATAAAATATATTTTCTCACTGTCTTTAACTACTCTACCTCTGTTATAAAATATCTGTAAATCCCTCTCTTTAACTCCTGTACCTCTGTTATAAAATATTTGTACCTCTCTGTTTTCAACTACTGTACCTCTGTCAATAAAATATCTTTACCTCCCTGTATTTTACTACTGTACCTCTGTTATAAAATATCTGCACCTCTCTGTCTTTAACTACTGTACCTCTGACAATAAAATATATTTTCTCACTGTCTTTAACTACTGTACCTCTGTTATAAAATATCTGTACCTCCCCGTCTTTAACTACTGTACTTCTGTTATTAAATATCTGTACCTCTCTGTCTTAAACTACTGTACCTCTGTTTAAAGGTATCTGTACATCCTTGTCTTTAACTAATGTGCCTGTGTCAATAAAATAACTGTACCTCCTTGGCTCTAACTACTGTACCTCTGTTATAAAATATCTGTACCACTCTGTCTTTAACTACTGTACCTCTGTTATAAAATATCAGTACCTCTCTTTCTTTAACTACTGTATCTTTGTTATAAAATATCTGTACCTCTCTGTCTTTAACTACTTTACATCTTTTATAAAATATCTGTACCTCCTTGTCTTTAATTAATGTACCTCTGTCAATAAAATATCTGTTTCTCATTGTCTTTAACTACTGTATCTCTGTTATAAAATATCTGTACCTCGCTGTCTTTAACTACTGAATCTCCGTCAATAAAATATCTGTTTCTCCCTGTCTTTAACTACTCTACCTCTTAGAAAGAAGGAATCATATATCGCCGCAACTCTTTTTATTAAATTTACCTCTGTTATAAAATATCAGTACCTCTCTTTCTTTAACTACTGTATCTTTGTTATAAAATATCTGTACCTCTCTGTCTTTAACTACTTTACATCTTTTAATTATTATTAAAAAAAAAAAAAAAAAAAAAAAGAGTTGCGGCGATATATGATTCCTTCTTTCTAATATTTCGAAATCCGCAAACCGTTTACCATGAATACTCTACCTCTGTTTAAAAGTATCTGTACCTCCCTGTCTTTAACTAATTGCCTCTGTCAATAAAATATCTGTTTCTCCCTGTCTTTAACTACTGTACCTCTGTTATAAAATATCTGTACCTCGCTGTCTTAAACTACTGTACTTCTGTTTAAAAGTATCTGTACATCCTTGTCTTTAACTAATGTGCCTCTGTCAATAAAATATATGTTTCTCCCTGTCTTTAACTATTGTGCCTCTGTTATAAAATATCTGTACCTCGTTCTCTTTAACTACTGTATCTCTGTCAATAAAATATCTGTTTCTCCCGGTCTCTACCTACTGTACCTCTGTTATAAAATATCTTTACCTTCCTGTCTTTAACTACTGTACCTCTGTTATAAAATATATCTACCTCTCTGTCTTTAACTTCTGTACCTCTGTTTTAAATATCTGTAAATACTTGTTTTTAAATACTGAACCTCTGTCAATAAAATATCTGTTTCTCCCTGTCTTTAACTACTGTACCTCTGTTATAAAATATCAGTACCTCTCTTTCTTTAACTACTGTATCTTTGTTATAAAATATCTGTACCTCTCTGCCTTTAACTACTTTACATCTTTTATAAAATATCTGTACCTTCTTTTCTTTAATTAATGTACCTCTGTCAATAAAATATCTGTTTCTCAATGTCTTTAACTACTGTATCTCTATTAAGAAATATCAGTACCTCGCTGTCTTTAACTACTGAATCTCTGTCAATAAAATATCTGTTTCTCCCTGTCTTTAACTACTGTACCTCTGTTATAAAATATCAGTACCTCTCTTTCTTTAACTACTGTATCTTTGTTATAAAATATCTGTACCTCTCTGTCTTTAACTACTTTACATCTTTTATAAAATATCTGTACCTCCTTGTCTTTAATTAATGTACCTCTTTCAATAAATTATCTGTTTCTCATTGTCTTTAACTACTGTATCTCTGTTATGAAATATCAGTAACTCGCTGTCTTTAACTACTGAATCTCTGTCAATAAAATATCTGTTTCTCCCTGTCTTTAACTACTGTACCTCTGTTATAAAATATCTGTACCTCCCTGTCTTTAACTACTGTATCTCTGTTGTGAATTACTGTACTTACTTATCTTTAACTACTGTACTTCTGTCAATAAAATATCTGTTTCTCCCTGTCTTTAACTACTATACCTCTGTTATAAAATATCTGTACCTCGCTGTCTTTAACTACTGTACCTCTGTTATAAAATATCTGTACCTCTCTGACTTTAACTACTGTACCTCTGTTTTAAATATCTGTACCTCTCTGTCTTAAACTACTGTATCTCTGTTTAAAAGTATCTGTACATCCTTGTCTTTAACTAATGTGCCTCTGTCAATAAAATAACTGTACCTCTGTTATAAAATATCTGTACCACTCTGTCTTTAACTACTGTACCTCTGTTATAAAATATCAGTACCTCTCTTTCTTTAACTACTGAATCTTTGTTATAAAATATTTGTACCTCTATGTTTTCAACTACTGTGCCTCTGTTAATAAAATATCTTTACCTCCCTGTATTTTACTACTGTACCTCTGTTATAAAATATCTGCACCTCTCTGTCTTTAACTACTGTACCTCTGTTTTAAAATAATACTGGCTTTAACTCTGTTGAAAAATATTTGTTTCTTCCTGTCTTTAACTACTGTACCTCTGTTATAAAATATCAGTACCTCTCTTTCTTTAACTACTGTATCTCTGTTATAAAATATCTTTACCTTCCTGTCTTCAACTACTATACCTCTGTTATAAAATATATCTACCTCTCTGTCTTTAACTTCTGTACCTCTTTTTAAAATATCTGTAAATACTTGTCTTTAAATACTGAACCTCTGTCAATAAAATATCTGTTTCTCCCTGTCTTTAACTACTGTACCTCTGTTATAAAATATCTGTACCTCCCTGTCTTTAACTACTGTACCTCTGTTTTGAATATCTGTACCTCCTTGTCTTCAACTACTGTACTTCTGTCAATAAAATATCTGTACCTCGCTGTCTTTAACTACTGTACCTCTGTTATAAAATATCTGTACCTCTCTGACTTTAACTACTATACCTCTGTTTTAAATATCTGTACCTCTCTGTCTTAAACTACTGTACCTCTGTTTAAAAGTATCTGTACATCCTTGTCTTTACCTAATGTGCCTCTGTCAATAAAATAACTGTACCTCTGTTATAAAATATCTGTACCACTCTGTCTTTAACTACTGTACCTCTGTTATAAAATATCAGTACCTCTCTTTCTTTAACTACTGAATCTTTGTTATAAAATATTTGTACCTCTATGTTTTCAACTACTGTACCTCTGTTAATAAAATATCTTTACCTCCTTGTCTTTAACTAATGTGCCTCTGTCAATAAAATATCTGTTTCTCCCTGTCTTTAACTACTGTACCTCTGTTTAAAAGTATCTGTACATCCTTGTCTTTAACTAATGTGCCTCTGTCTATAAAATATCTGTTTCTCCCTGTCTTTAACTACTGTACCTCTGTTTAAAAGTATCTGTACCTCCTTGTCTTTAACTAATGTGCCTCTGTCAATAAAATATCTGTTTCTTCCTGTCTTTAACTACTGTACTTCTGTTATAAAATATCTGTACCTCGCTGTCTTAAACTACTGTACCTCTGTTTAAAAGTATCTGTACATCCTTGTCTTTAACTAATGTGTCTCTGTCTATAAATATCTGTTTCTCCCTGTCTTTAACTACTGTACCTCTGTTATAAAATATCTGTACCTCGCTGTCTTAAACTACTGTACCTCTGTTTAAAAGTATCTGTACATCCTTGTCTTTAACTAATGTGCCTCTGTCAATGAAATATATGTTTCTCCCTGTCTTTAACTACTGTACCTCTGTTATAAAATATCTGTACCTCCCTGTCTTTAACTACTCTACCTCTGTTATGAAATATATGTACCTCTCTATATTCAACTAATGTACCTCTGTTTCAAAATATCTGTAAATCCTTGTCTTTAACTACTGTACCTCTGTTATAAAATATCTGTACCTCCCTGTCTTTAACTACTCTACCTCTGTTATGAAATATATGTACCTCTCTATATTCAACTAATGTACCTCTGTTTCAAAGTATCTGTACATCCTTGTCTTTAACTAATGTGCCTCTGTCAATAAAATAACTGTACCTCTGTTATAAAATATCTGTACCACTCTGTCTTTAACTACTGTACCTCTGTTATAAAATATCAGTACCTCTCTTTCTTTAACTACTGAATCTTTGTTATAAAATATTTGTACCTCTATGTTTTCAACTACTGTACCTCTGTTAATAAAATATCTTTACCTCCTTGTCTTTAACTAATGTGCCTCTGTCAATAAAATATCTGTTTCTCCCTGTCTTTAACTACTGTACCTCTGTTTAAAAGTATCTGTACATCCTTGTCTTTAACTAATGTGCCTCTGTCTATAAAATATCTGTTTCTCCCTGTCTTTAACTACTGTACCTCTGTTTAAAAGTATCTGTACCTCCTTGTCTTTAACTAATGTGCCTCTGTCAATAAAATATCTGTTTCTTCCTGTCTTTAACTACTGTACTTCTGTTATAAAATATCTGTACCTCGCTGTCTTAAACTACTGTACCTCTGTTTAAAAGTATCTGTACATCCTTGTCTTTAACTAATGTGTCTCTGTCTATAAATATCTGTTTCTCCCTGTCTTTAACTACTGTACCTCTGTTATAAAATATCTGTACCTCGCTGTCTTAAACTACTGTACCTCTGTTTAAAAGTATCTGTACATCCTTGTCTTTAACTACTGTACCTCTTTTATAAAATATCTGTACCTCCTTGTCTTTAACTACTGTACCTCTGTCAATAAAATATCTGTTTCTCCCTGTCTTTAACTACTATACCTCTTTTATAAAATATCTGTACCTCGCTGTCTTTAACTACTGTACCTCTGTTATAAAATATCTGTACCTCTCTGTCTTTAACTACTGTACCTCTGTTATAAAATATCTGTAAATCCCTCTCTTTAACTCCTGTACCTCTGTTATAAAATATTTGTACCTCTCTGTTTTCAACTACTGTACCTCTGTCAATAAAATATCTTTACCTCCCTGTATTTTACTACTGTACCTCTGTTATAAAATATCTGCACCTCTCTGGCTTTAACTACTGTACCTCTGACAATAAAATATATTTTCACACTGTCTTTAACTACTGTACCTCTGTTATAAAATATCTGTACCTCCCCGTCTTTAACTACTGTACTTCTGTTATTAAATATCTGTACCTCTCTGTCTTAAACTACTGTACCTCTGTTTAAAAGTATTTGTACATCCTTGTCTTTAACTAATGTGCCTCTGTCAATAAAATAAATGTACCTCCTTGGCTTTAACTACTGTACCTCTGTTATAAAATATCTGTACCTCTCTGTCTTTAACTACTTTACATCTTTTATAAAATATCTGTACCTCGCTGTCTTTAAATACTGAATCTCTGTCAATAAAATATCTGTTTCTCCCTGTCTTTAACTACTGTACCTCTGTTTAAAAGTATCTGTACCTCCTTGTCTTTAACTAATGTGCCTCTGTCAATAAAATATCTGTTTCTTCCTGTCTTTAACTACTGTACTTCTGTTATAAAATATCTGTACCTCACTGTCTTTAACTACTGTACCTCTGTTTTGAATATCTGTACCTCCTTGTCTTTAACTACTGTACTTCTGTCAATAAAATATCTGTTTCTCCCTGTCTTCAAATACTATACCTCTGTTATAAAATATCTGTACCTCGCTGTCTTTAACTACTGTACCTCTGTTATAAAATATCTGTACCTCTCTGTCTTTAACTACTGTACCTCTGACAATAAAATATATTTTCTCACTGTCTTAAACTACTCTACCTCTGTTATAAAATATCTGTAAATCCCTCTCTTTAACTCCTGTACCTCTGTTATAAAATATTTGTACCTCTCTATTTTCAACTACTGTACCTCTGTCAATAAAATATCTTTACCTCCCTGTATTTTACTACTGTACCTCTGTTATAAAATATCTGCACCTCTCTGTCTTTAACTACTGTACCTCTGACAATAAAATATATTTTCACACTGTCTTTAACTACTGTACCTCTGTTATAAAATATCTGTACCTCCCCGTCTTTAACTACTGTACTTCTGTTATTAAATATCTGTACCTCTCTGTCTTAAACTACTGTACCTCTGTTTAAAAGTATTTGTACATCCTTGTCTTTAACTAATGTGCCTCTGTCAATAAAATAAATGTACCTCCTTGGCTTTAACTACTGTACCTCTGTTATAAAATATCTGTACCTCTCTGTCTTTAACTACTTTACATCTTTTATAAAATATCTGTACCTCGCTGTCTTTAAATACTGAATCTCTGTCAATAAAATATCTGTTTCTCCCTGTCTTTAACTACTGTACCTCTGTTTAAAAGTATCTGTACCTCCTTGTCTTTAACTAATGTGCCTCTGTCAATAAAATATCTGTTTCTTCCTGTCTTTAACTACTGTACTTCTGTTATAAAATATCTGTACCTCGCTGTCTTAAACTACTGTACCTCTGTTTAAAAGTATCTGTACATCCTTGTCTTTAACTAATGTGTCTCTGTCTATAAATATCTGTTTCTCCCTGTCTTTAACTACTGTACCTCTGTTATAAAATATCTGTACCTCGCTGTCTTAAACTACTGTACCTCTGTTTAAAAGTATCTGTACATCCTTGTCTTTAACTACTGTACCTCTTTTATAAAATATCTGTACCTCCTTGTCTTTAACTACTGTACCTCTGTCAATAAAATATCTGTTTCTCCCTGTCTTTAACTACTATACCTCTTTTATAAAATATCTGTACCTCGCTGTCTTTAACTACTGTACCTCTGTTATAAAATATCTGTACCTCTCTGTCTTTAACTACTGTACCTCTGTTATAAAATATCTGTAAATCCCTCTCTTTAACTCCTGTACCTCTGTTATAAAATATTTGTACCTCTCTGTTTTCAACTACTGTACCTCTGTCAATAAAATATCTTTACCTCCCTGTATTTTACTACTGTACCTCTGTTATAAAATATCTGCACCTCTCTGGCTTTAACTACTGTACCTCTGACAATAAAATATATTTTCACACTGTCTTTAACTACTGTACCTCTGTTATAAAATATCTGTACCTCCCCGTCTTTAATTACTGTACTTCTGTTATTAAATATCTGTACCTCTCTGTCTTAAACTACTGTACCTCTGTTTAAAAGTATTTGTACATCCTTGTCTTTAACTAATGTGCCTCTGTCAATAAAATAAATGTACCTCCTTGGCTTTAACTACTGTACCTCTGTTATAAAATATCTGTACCTCTCTGTCTTTAACTACTTTACATCTTTTATAAAATATCTGTACCTCGCTGTCTTTAAATACTGAATCTCTGTCAATAAAATATCTGTTTCTCCCTGTCTTTAACTACTGTACCTCTGTTTAAAAGTATCTGTACCTCCTTGTCTTTAACTAATGTGCCTCTGTCAATAAAATATCTGTTTCTTCCTGTCTTTAACTACTGTACTTCTGTTATAAAATATCTGTACCTCACTGTCTTTAACTACTGTACCTCTGTTTTGAATATCTGTACCTCCTTGTCTTTAACTACTGTACTTCTGTCAATAAAATATCTGTTTCTCCCTGTCTTCAAATACTATACCTCTGTTATAAAATATCTGTACCTCGCTGTCTTTAACTACTGTACCTCTGTTATAAAATATCTGTACCTCTCTGTCTTTAACTACTGTACCTCTGACAATAAAATATATTTTCTCACTGTCTTAAACTACTCTACCTCTGTTATAAAATATCTGTAAATCCCTCTCTTTAACTCCTGTACCTCTGTTATAAAATATTTGTACCTCTCTGTTTTCAACTACTGTACCTCTGTCAATAAAATATCTTTACCTCCCTGTATTTTACTACTGTACCTCTGTTATAAAATATCTGCACCTATCTGTCTTTAACTACTGTACCTCTGACAATAAAATATATTTTCACACTGTCTTTAACTACTGTACCTCTGTTATAAAATATCTGTACCTCCCCGTCTTTAACTACTGTACTTCTGTTATTAAATATCTGTACCTCTCTGTCTTAAACTACTGTACCTCTGTTTAAAAGTATTTGTACATCCTTGTCTTTAACTAATGTGCCTCTGTCAATAAAATAAATGTACCTCCTTGGCTTTACCTACTGTACCTCTGTTATAAAATATCTGTACCTCTCTGTCTTTGACTACTTTACATCTTTTATAAAATATCTGTACCTCGCTGTCTTTAAATACTGAATCTCTGTCAATAAAATATCTGTTTCTCCCTGTCTTTAACTACTGTACCTCTGTTTAAAAGTATCTGTACCTCCTTGTCTTTAACTAATGTGCCTCTGTCAATAAAATATCTGTTTCTTCCTGTCTTTAACTACTGTACTTCTGTTATAAAATATCTGTACCTCGCTGTCTTAAACTACTGTACCTCTGTTTAAAAGTATCTGTACATCCTTGTCTTTAACTAATGTGTCTCTGTCTATAAATATCTGTTTCTCCCTGTCTTTAACTACTGTACCTCTGTTATAAAATATCTGTACCTCGCTGTCTTAAACTACTGTACCTCTGTTTAAAAGTATCTGTACCTCTTTGTCTTTAACTACTGTACCTCTGTCAATAAAATATCTGTTTCTCACTGTCTTTAACTACTGTACCTCTGTTAAAAAATATTTGTTTCTCCCTGTCTTTAACTACTGTACCTCTGTTATAAAATATCAGTACCTCTCTTTCTTCAACTACTGTACCTCTTTTATAAAATATCTGTACCTCCTTGTCTTTAACTACTGTACCTCTGTCAATAAAATATCTGTTTCTCACTGTCTTAAACACTGTACCTCTGTTATAAAATATCTGTACCTCCCTGTCTTTAACTACTCTACCTCTGTTATAAAATATATGTAACTTTCTATTTTCAACTAATGTACCTCTGTTTCAAAATATCTGTAAATCCTTGTCTTTAAATACTGAACCTCTGTCAATAAAATATCTGTTTTACTCTGTCTTTAACTACTGTACTTCTGTTGTAAAATATCTGTACCTCTCTGTCTTCAACTACTGTACCTCTGTTTTGAATATCTGTACCTCCTTGTCTTTAACTACTGTACTTCTGTCAATAAAATACCTATTTCTCCCTGTCTTAACTACTCTACCTCTTTATAAAATATCTGTACCTCCCTATCTTTAACTACTGTACCTCTTTCATAAAATATCTGTAACTCCTTGTCTTTAACTACTGTACCTCTGTCAATAAAATATCTGTTTCTCACTGTCTTTAACTAATGTACCTCTGTTATTAAATATCTGTACCTCGCTCTCTTTGACTAATGTATCTCTGTCAATGAAATATCTGTTTCTCCCTATCTTTACCTACTCTACCTCTTTTATAAAATATCTGTACCTCCCTGTCTTTAACTACTGTACCACCGTTTTAAAATAACTGTACCTCCGTGGCTTTAACTACTGTACCTCTGTTATAAAATATCTGTACCACTCTGTCTTTAACTACTGTACCTCTGTTATAAAATATCAGTACCTCTCTTTCTTTAACTACTGTATCTTTGTTTTAAAATATCTGTACCTCTCTGTCTTTAA
Organism: Cordylochernes scorpioides; assembly: GCA_030710605.1. Lineage (NCBI taxonomy): Eukaryota > Metazoa > Arthropoda > Arachnida > Pseudoscorpiones > Chernetidae > Cordylochernes > Cordylochernes scorpioides. Next base: position 49,217,577 of record CP092876.1, read on the forward strand.
CTACTTTACATCTTTTATAAAATATCTTTTTCCTCCTTGTCTTTAATTATTTTACCTCTGTCAATAAAATATCTGTTTCTCATTGTCTTTAACTACTGTATCTCGGTTATAAAATATCTGTACCTCGCTGTCTTTAACTACTGAATCTCCGTCAATAAAATATCTGTTTCTCCCTGTCTTTAACTACTCTACCTCTGTTTAAAAGTATCTGTACCTCCCTGTCTTTAACTAATGTGCCTCTGTCAATAAAATATCTGTTTCTCCCTGTTTTTAACTACTGTACCTCTGACAATAAAATATATTTTCTCACTGTCTTTAACTACTCTACCTCTGTTATAAAATATCTGTAAATCCCTCTCTTTAACTCCTGTACCTCTGTTATAAAATATTTGTACCTCTCTGTTTTCAACTACTGTACCTGTGTCAATAAAATATCTTTACCTCCCTGTATTTTACTACTGTACCTCTGTTATAAAATATCTGCACCTCTCTGTCTTTAACTACTGTACCTCTGACAATAAAATATATTTTCTCACTGTCTTTAACTACTGTACCTATGTCATAAAATATCTGTACCTCCCCGTCTTTAACTACTGTACCTCTGTTATAAAATATCAGTACCTCTCTGTCTTTAACTATTGTACCTCTGTTTTAAAATAACTGTACCTCCTTGGCTTTAACTACTGTACCTCTGTTAAAAAATATTTGTTTCTCCCTGTCTTTAACTACTGTACCTCTGTTATAAAATATCTGTACCACTCTGTCTTTAACTACTGTACCTCTGTTATAAAATATCAGTACCTCTCTTTCTTTAACTACTGTACCTCTGTTATAAAATATCTTTACCTTCCTGTCTTTAACTACTGTACCTCTGTTATAAAATATATCTACCACTCTGTCTTTAACTTCTGTACCTCTCTTTTAAAATATCTGTAAATACTTGTCTTTAAATACTGAACCTCTGTCAATAAAATATCTGTTTCTCCCTGTCTTTAACTACTATACCTCTGTTATAAAATATCTGTACCTCGCTGTCTTTAACTACTGTACCTCTTTTATAAAATATCTGTACCTCTCTGTCTTTAACTACTGTACCTCTGTTTTAAATTATCTGTACCTCCCCTTTTTTACTACTGTACCTCTGTTATAAAATATCTGTACCTCTCTGTCTTTAGCAACTGTACCTCTGACAATAAAATATATTTTCTCACTGTCTTTAACTACTCTACCTCTGTGATAAAATATCTGTGAATCCCTCTCTTTAACTCCTGTACCTCTGTTATAAAATATTTGTACCTCTCTGTTTTCAACTACTGTACCTCTGTCAATAAAATATCTTTACCTCCCTGTATTTTACTACTGTACCTCTGTTATAAAATATCTGCACCTCTCTGTCTTCAACTACTGTACCTCTGACATTAAGTTATCCGTGCCTCCTTGTCTTTACCCACTGTACCTCGGCTATAAAATATCTGTACCTCTCTGTCTTTATCTAATCTACCTCTGTTATATAATATCTGTACCTCCATGTATTTAACTACTGTACCTCTGTTATAAAATATCTGTACCTCTCTGTCTTTACTACTGTACCTCTGTTTTAAAATATCTGTAAATCCTTGTTTTCAAATACTGAACCTCTGTCAATAAAATATCTGTTTCTCCCTGTCTTTAACTACTGTACCTCTGGTATAAAATATCTGTACCACACTGTCTTTAAATACTCTACCTCTGTTATAAAATATATGTACCTCTCTATTTTCAACTAATGTACCTCTGTTTCAAAATATCTGTAAATCCTTGTCTTTAAATACTGAACCTCTGTCAATAAAATATATGTTTTACTCTGTCTTTAACTACTGTACTTCTGTTGTAAAATATCTGTACCTCTCTGTCTTTAACTACTGTACCTCTGTTTTGAATATCTGTACCTCCTTGTCTTTAACTACTGTACTTCTGTCAATAAAATACCTGTTTCTCCCTTTCTTAACTACTCTACCTCTTTATAAAATATCTGTACCTCCCTATCTTTAACTACTGTACCTCTTTTATAAAATATCTGTACCTCCTTGTCCTTAACTACTGTACCTCTGTCAATAAAATATCTGTTTCTCACTGTCTTTAACTACTGTACCTCTGTTATTAAATATCTGTACCTCGCTCTCTTTGACTAATGTACCTCTGTTAATGAAATATGTTTCTCCCTGTCTTTACCTACTCTACCTCTTTTATAAAATATCTGTACCTCCCTGTCTTTAACTACTGTACATCTGTTATAAAATATCAGTACCTCTCTGTCTTTAACTATTGTACCTCTGTTTTAAAATAACTGTACCTCCTTGGCTTTAACTACTGTACCTCTGTTGAAAAATATTTGTTTCTCCCTGTCTTTAACTACTTTACCTCTGTTATAAAATATCAGTACCCCTCTTTCTTTAACTACTGTACCTCTGTTATAAAATATCTTTACCTTCCTGTCTTTAACTACTGTACCTCTGTTATAGAATATATCTACCTCTCTGTCTTTAACTTCTGTACCTCTGTTTTAAAATATCTGTAAATACTTGTCTTTAAATACTGAACCTCTGTCAATAAAATATCTGTTTCTCCCTGTCTTTAACTACTGTACCTCTGTTATAAAATATCTGTACCTCCCTGTCTTTAACTACTGTACATCTGTTTTGAATATCTGTACCTCCTTGTCTTTAACTACTGTACTTCTGTCAATAAAATATCTGTTTCTCCCTGTCTTTAACTACTATACCTCTGTTATAAAGTATCTGAACCTCGCTGTTTTTAACTACTGTACCTCTGTTATAAAATATCTGTACCTCTCTGTCTTTAACTACTGTACCTCTGTTTTAAATTATCTGTTCCTCCCCTTTTTTACTACTGTACCTCGCTCTCTTTGACTAATGTACCTCTGTCAATGAAATATCTGTTTCTCCCTGTCTTTACCTACTCTACCTCGCTTATAAAATATCTGTACGTCCCTGTCTTTAACTACTGTACCTCTGTTATAAAATATCAGTACCTCCCTGTCTTTAACTATTATGCCTTTGTTTTAAAATAACTGTACCTCCTTGGCTTTAACTACTGTACCTCTGTTAAAAAATATTTGTTTTTCCCTGTCTTTAACTACTGTACCTCTGTTATAAAATATCTGTACCACTCTGTTTTCAACTACTGTACCTCTGTCAATAAAATATCTTTACCTCCCTGTATTTTACTACTGTACCTCTGTTATAAAATATCTGCACCACTCTGTCTTTAACTACTGTACCTCTGACAATAAAATATATTTTCTCACTGTCTTTAACTACTGTACCTCTGTTATAAAATATCTGTACCTCCCCGTCTTTAACTACTGTAATTCTGTTATTAAATATCTGTACCTCTCTGTCTTAAACTACTGTACCTCTGTTAAGAAGTATCTGTACATCCTTGTCTTTAAATAATGTGCCTCTGTTTAAAAGTATCTGTACATCCTTGTCTTTAACTAATGTGCCTCTGTCAATGAAATATATGTTTCTCCCTGTCTTTAACTACTGTACCTCTGTTATAAAATATCTGTACCACCCAGTCTTTAACTACTCTACCTCTGTTATAAAATATATGTACCTTTCTATTTTCAACTAATGTACCTCTGTTTCAAAATATCTGTAAATCCTTGTCTTTAACTACTGAACCTCTGTCAATAAATTATCTGTTTTACCATGTCTTTAACTACTGTATTTCTGTTGTAAAATATCTGTACCTCTCTGTCTTTAACTACTGTACCTCTGTTTTGAATATCTGTACCTCCTTGTCTTTAACTACTGTACTTCTGTCAATAAAATACCTGTTTCTCCCTGTCTTAACTACTCTACCTCTTTATAAAATATCTGTACCTCCCTATCTTTAACTACTGTACCTCTTTTATAAAATATCTGTACCTCCTTGTCTTTAACTACTGTACCTCTGTCAATAAAATATATGTTTCTCACTGTCTTTAACTACTGTACCTCTGTTATAAAATATCAGTACCTCTCTGTCTTTAACTATTGTACCTCTGTTTTAAAATAACTGTACCTCCTTGGCTTTAACTACTGTACCTCTGTTAAAAAATATTTGTTTCTTCCTGTCTTTAACTACTGTACCTCTGTTATAAAATATCTGTACCACTCTGTCTTTAACTACTGTACCTCTGTTATAAAATATCAGTACCTCTCTTTCTTTAACTACTGTACCTCTGTTATAAAATATCTCTACCTTCCTGTCTTTAACTACTGTACCTCTTTTATAAAATATCTGTACCTCCTTGTCTTTAACTACTGTACCTCTGTCAATGAAATATCTGTTTCTCACTGTCTTTAACTACTGTACCTCTGTTATAAAATATCTGCACCACTCTGTCTTTAACTACTGTACCTCTGACAATAAAATATATTTTCTCACTGTCTTTAACTACTGTACCTCTGTTATAAAATATCTGTACCTCCCCGTCTTTAACTACTGTAATTCTGTTATTAAATATCTGTACCTCTCTGTCTTAAACTACTGTACCTCTGTTAAGAAGTATCTGTACATCCTTGTCTTTAAATAATGTGCCTCTGTACCTCGCTCTTTTTACCTAATCTACCTCTGTCAAAAAATATCTGTTTCTCCCTGTCTTTAACTACTGTACCTCTGTTATAAAATTTCTGTACCTCGCTGTCTTAAACTACTGTACCTCTGTTTAAAAATATCTGTACCTCCTTGTCTTTAACTAATGTGCCTCTGTCAATAAAATATATGTTTCTCCCTGTCTTTAAATACTGTACCTCTGTTATAAAATATCTGTAAATCCTTGTCTTTAAATACTGAACCTCTGTCAATAAAATATCTGTTTTACTCTGTCTTTAACTACTGTACTTCTGTTGTAAAATATCTGTACCTCTCTGTCTTTAACTACTGTACCTCTGTTATAAAATATATCTACCTCTCTGTCTTTAACTTCAGTACCTCTGTTATAAAATATATCTACCTCTCTGTCTTTAACTTCAGTACCTCTGTTTTAAAATATCTGTAAATACTTGTCTTTAAATACTGAACCTCTGTCAATAAAATATCTGTTTTTCCCTGTTTTTAACTACTGTACCTCTGTTAAAAATATCTGTACCTCTCTGTCTTTACTACTGTACCTCTGTTTTAAAATATCTGTAAATCCTTGTTTTCAAATACTGAACCTCTGTCAATAAAATATCTGTTTCTCCCTGTCTTTAACTACTGTACCTCTGTTATAAAATATCTGTACCTCCCTGTCTTTAACTACTGTACCTCTGTTATAAAATATCAGAACCTCTCTGTCTTTAACTATTGTACCACTGTTTTAAAATAACTCTACCTCCTTGGCTTTAACTACTGTACCTCTGTTAAAAATATTTGTTTCTCCCTGTCTTTAACTACTGTACCTCTGTTATAAAATATCTGTACCACTCTGTCTTTAACTACTGTACCTCTGTTATAAAATATCAGTACCTCCTTGGCTTTAACTACTGTACCTCTGTTATAAAATATCTGTACCACTCTGTTTTTAACTACTGTACCTCTGTTATAAAATATCAGTACCTCTCTTTCTTTAACTACTGTATCTTTGTTATAAAATATCTGTACCTCTCTGTCTTTAACTACTTTACATCTTTTATAAAATATCTGTACCTCCTTGTCTTTAATTAATGTACCTCTGACAATAAAATATCTGTTTCTCATTGTCTTTAACTACTGTATCTCTGTTATAAAATATCTGTACCTCGCTGTCTTTAAATACTGAATCTCTGTCAATAAAATATCTGTTTCTCCCTGTCTTTAACTACTGTACCTCTGTTCAAAAGTATCTGTACCTCCTTGTCTATAACTAATGTGCCTCTGTCAATAAAATATCTGTTTCTCCCTGTCATTAACTACTGTACCTCTGTTATAAAAAATCTGTACCTCGCTGTCTGAAACTACTGTACCTCTGTTTGAAAGTATCTGTACATCCTTGTCTTTAACTAATGTGCCTCTGTCAATGAAATATATGTTTCTCCCTGTCTTTAACTACTGTACCTCTGTTATAAAATATCTGTACCTCCCTGTCTTTAACTACTCTACCTCTGTTATAAAATATATGTACCTCTCTATTTTCAACTAATGTACCTCTGTTTTAAAATATCTGTAAATACTTGTCTTTAAATACTGAACCTCTGTCAATAAAATATCTGTTTCTCCCTGTCTTTAACTACTGTACCTCTGTTATAAAATATCTGTACCACCCTGTCTTTAACTACTCTACCTCTGTTATAAAATATATGTTCCTCTCTATTTTCAACTAATGTACCTCTGTTTCAAAATATCTGTTAATTCTTGTCTTTAAATACTGAACCTTTCAATAAAATATCTGTTTTACTCTGTCTTTAACTACTGTACTTCTGTTGTAAAATATCTGTTTCTCACTGTCTTTAACTACTGTACCTCTGCTATTAAATATCTGTACCTCGCTCTCTTTGACTAATGTACCTCTGTCAATGAAATATCTGTTTCTCCCTATCTTTACCTACTCTACCTCTTTTATAAAATATCTGTACCTCCCTGTCTTTAACTACTGTACCTCTGTTATAAAATATCAGAACCTCTCTGTCTTTAACTATTGTACCACTGTTTTAAAATAACTCTACCTCCTTGGCTTTAACTACTGTGCCTCTGTTAAAAATATTTGTTTCTCCCTGTCTTTAACTACTGTACCTCTGTTATAAAATATCTGTACCACTCTGTCTTTAACTACTGTACCTCTGTTATAAAATATCAGTACCTCTCTTTCTTTAACTACTGTATCTTTGTTATAAAATATCTGTACCTCTCTGTCTTTAACTACTTCACATCTTTTATAAAATATCTGTACCTCCTTATCTTTAATTAATGTACCTCTGTCAAAAAAATATCTGTTTCTCATTGTCTTTAACTACTGTATCTCTGTTATAAAATATCTGTACCTCGCTGTCTTTAACTACTGAATCTCCGTCAATAAAATATCTGTTTCTCCCTGTCTTTAACTACTCTACCTCTGTTTAAAAGCATCTGTACCTCCCTGTCTTTAACTAATGTGCCTCTGTCAATAAAATATCTGTTTCACCCTGTCTTTAACTACTGTACCTCTGTTATAAAATATCTGTACCTCGCTGTCTTAAACTACTGTACTTCTGTTTAAAAGTATCTGTACATCCTTGTCTTTAACTAATGTGCCTCTGTCAATAAAATATATGTTTCTCCCTGTCTTTAACTATTGTACCTCTGTTATAAAATATCTGTACCTCGTTCTCTTTAACTACTGTATCTCTGTCAATAAAATATCTGTTTCTCCCGGTCTTTACCTACTGTACCTCTGTTATAAAATATCTTTACCTTCCTGTCTTTAACTACTGTACCTCTGTTATAAAATATATCTACCTCTCTGTCTTTAACTTCTGTACCTCTGTTTTAAACTATCTGTAAATACTTGTCTTTAAATACTGAACCTCTGTCAAAAAAATATCTGTTTCTCCCTGTCTTTAACTACTGTACCTCTGTTATAAAATATCAGTACCTCTCTGTCTTTAACTATTGTTCTTTGTTTTAAAATAACTGTACCTCCTTGGCTTTAACTACTGTACCTCTGTTATAAAATATCTGTACCACTCTGTCTTTAACTACTGTACCTCGGTTATAAAATATCAGTACCTCTCTTTCTTCAACTACTGTATCTTTGTTATAAAATATCTGTACCTCTCTGTCTTTAACTACTTTACATCTTTTATAAAAATATCTGTACCTCCTTGTCTTTAATTAATGTACCTCTGTCAATAAAATATCTGTTTCTCATTGTCTTTAACTACTGTATCTCTGTTATAAAATATCAGTACCTCGCTGTCTTTAACTACTGAATCTCTCTCAATAAAATATCTGTTTCTCCCTGTCTTTAACTACTGTACCTCTGTTATAAAATATCTGTACCACTCTGTCTTTAACTACTGTACCTCTGTTATAAAATATCTGTACCACTCTGTCTTTAACTACTGTACCTCGGTTATAAAATATCAGTACCTCTCTTTCTTCAACTACTGTATCTTTGTTATAAAATATCTGTACCTCTCTGTCTTTAACTACTTTACATCTTTTATAAAAATATCTGTACCTCCTTGTCTTTAATTAATGTACCTCTGTCAATAAAATATCTGTTTCTCATTGTCTTTAACTACTGTATCTCTGTTAGAAAATATCTGTACCTCGATGTCTTTAACTACTGTATCTCTGTCAATAAAATATCTGTTTTTCCTTGTCTTTAACTACTGTGCCTCTGTCAATTAAATATCTGTTTCTCCCTGTCTTTAACTACTGTACCTCTGTTATAAAATATCTGTACCACTCTGTCTTTAACTACTCTACCTCTGTTATAAAATATCAGTACCTCTTTTTCTTTAACCTCTGTATCTTTGTGAAAAAATAGTACAAATGTAACATTGTACTGGGATAAGGTGCATAAATTAAGAAAAAGACATCTCCTTATCGTGCAACTGAAAGTTGCTGATGGCTGGCGCCATCTATCGGAATAAATATCAACTATTCTCGTTGATTTTTAATTATTCCAGAATTGATTAATCAAGAAAAGCCATCCACGAATGCGTTTCGCGCTTATGGCGCTCGTCAGCGTGGAGTAGGCTGAACCATTGCGACCAAAAAAGATTTTTTGATCCCAATGGCTTCCTGAAAAACAAAGAAATGGGTATTTAAGGCCACACTTGCGTAAATACGCTCAGCATATTAAAAAACGAAATAAAAAAAAATGAAAGATAAAAGATCAGGTGTAAGAAATCATTATTAAAAATGGCATATCCTGACCAGGAGCACATGTGCTTTACAGAAGGCAGAGCGCCATCTGGTGGAACAGAAATCAACTAAATATTGATTTAGCCTGTTCCCTGATATTTGGCCAACCCAATTTCTTGATAAATCAAGAAAAGCCATCTACGAACGCGTTTCGCGCCTTTGGCGCTGGTCGGTGTGGAGTAGGCTGAACCATTGCGACCAAAAAAGATTTTTTGATCCAAATGGCTTCCTGAAAAACCAAGAAATGGGTATTTAAGGCCAAACTTACGTAAATACGCTTAGCACTTTAAAAAAATGAAATAAAAAATAAAAGATAAAAAGATCAGGTGTAGAAATCAATATTAAAAATGGCATATCATGACCAGGAGCACATGTGCTTTACAGAAGGCAGAGCGCCAACTGGTGGAACAGAAATCAACTAAACATTGATTTAGCCTGTTCCCTGATATTTGGCCAACATAATTTCTTGATAAATCATGAAAAGCCATCCACGAACGCGTCTTGCGCTTTTGGCTCTCGTCGGCGTGGAGTAGCCTGAACCATTACGACCAAAAAATATTTTTTAACTCCCAATGGCTTCCTAAAAAACCAAGAAATGGGTATTTAAGGCCAAACTTGCGTAAATACGCTTAGCACATTAAAAAAAAAAAAAACGAAATAAAAAAAATAAAAGATAAAAAGATAAGGTTTAGAAATCAATATTAAAAATTGGATATCCTGACCAGGAGCACATGTGCTTTACAGAAGGCAGAGCGCATTCTGGTGGAACAGAAATAAATTAAACATTGATTTAGCCTGTTCCCTGTTATTTGGCTTACCCAATTTCTTGATAAATCAAGAAAAGCCATCCACAAACGCGTTTCGCGCTTTTGGCGCTCGTCAGCGTGGAGTAGGCTGAACCATTGCGACAAAAAATATTTTTTGATCCCAATGGCTTCCTGGAAAACCATGAAATGGGTATTTAAGGCCAAACTTACGTAAATACGCTTAGCACTTCAAAAAACGAAATAAAAAAATGAAAGATCAATATTAAAAATGGCATATCCTGCCAGGAGCACATGTGCTTTACAGAAGGCAGAGCGCAATCTGATTAACAAAAATCAACTAAACATTGATTTAGCCTGTTCCTTGATATTTGGCCAACCCAATTTCCTGATAAATCAAGAAAAGCCATCCACGAACGCGTTTCGTGCCTTTGGCGCTAGTCGACGTGGAGTAGGCTGAACCATTGCGACCAAAAAAGATTTTTTGATCCAAATGGCTTCCTGAAAAACCAAGAAATGGGTATTTAAGGCCAAACTTACGTAAATACGCTTAGCACTTCAAAAAACGAAATAAAAAAATGAAAGATCAATATTAAAAATGGCATATCCTGCCAGGAGCACATGTGCTTTACAGAAGGCAGAGAGCTATCTGGTGGAACAGAAATCAACTAAACATTGATTTAGCCTGTTCCCTGATATTTGGCCAATCCAATTTCTTGATAAATCAAGAAAAGCCATCCACGAACTCGTTTCGCGCCTTTGGCGTTGGTCGACGTGGAGTAGGCTGAACCATTGCGACCAAAAAAGATTTTTTGATCCAAATGGCTTCCTGAAAAACCAAGAAATGGGTATTTAAGATCAAACTCACGTAAATAAGCTTAGCACTTCAAAAAACGAAATGAAAAAATGAAAGATAAAAGATCAGGTGTAGAAATCAATATTAAAAATGGCATATCCTGAGCAGAAGCACATGTGCTTTATAGAAGGCAGAGCGCCATCTGGTGGAACAGAAATCAACTAAACATTGATTTAGCCTGTTCCCTGATATTTGGCCAAAACAATTTCTTGATAAATCAAGAAAAGCCATCCACAAACGCGTTTCGCGCTTTTGGCGCTCGTCAGCGTGGAGTAGGCTGAACCATTGCGACAAAAAAATATTTTTTGATCCCAATGGCTTCCTGAAAAACCATGAAATGGGTATTTAAGGCCAAACTTGCGTGAATACGCTTAGCATATTAATAAACGAAATAAAAAAATGAAAGATAAAAGATTAGGTGTAGAAATCAATATTAAAAATAGCATATCCTGATCAGAAGCACATGTGCTTTATAGAAGGCAGAGCGCCATCTGGTGGAACAGAAATCAACTAAACATTGATTTAGCCTGTTCCCTGATATTTGGCCAAAACAATTTCTTGATAAATCAAGAAAAGCCATCCACAAACGCGTTTCACGCTTTTGGCGCTCGTCAGCGTGGAGTAGGCTGAACCATTGCGACAAAAAAATATTTTTTGATCCCAATGGCTTTCTGGAAAACCATGAAATGGGTATTTAAGGCCAAACTTGCGTAAATACGCTTAGCACATTAAAAAACGAATTATGCAAATAAAAGATAAAAAGATCAGGTGTAGAAATCAATATTAAGAATGGCATTTCCTGACCAGGAGCACATGTGCTTTACAGAAGGCAGAGCGCAATCTGGTTAAACAAAAATCAACTAAACATTGATTTAGCCTGTTCCTTGGTATTTGGCCAACCCAATTTCTTGATAAATCAAGAAAAGCCATCCACGAACGCGTTTTCGCGCCTTTGGCGCTGGTCGACGTGGAGTAGGCTGACCCATTGCGACCAAAAAATATTTTTTTTATCCAAATGGCTTCCTGAAAAACCAAGAAATGGGTATTTAAGGCCAAACTTACGTAAATACGCTTAGCACTTCAAAAAACGAAATGAAAAAAATGAAAGATAAAAGATCAGGTGTAGAAATCAATATTAAAAATGGCATATCCTGAGCAGTAGCACATGTGCTTTATAGAAGGCAGAGCGCCATCTGGTGGAACAGAAATCAACTAAACATTGATTTAGCCTATTCCCTGATATTTGGCCAACCCAATTTCTTGATAAATCAAGAAAAGCCATTCACGAACGTGTTTCGCGCTTTTGGCGCTCGTCAGCGTGGAGTATCGGCGACCAAAAAAGATTTTTTGATCCCAATGGCTTCCTGAAAAAACAAGAATTAGGTATTTAAGGCCAAACTTGCGTAAATACGCTTAGCACATTAAAAAACGAAATAAAAAATAAAAGATAAAAGATCAGGTGTAGAAATCAATATTAAAAATGGAATATCCTGACCAGGAGCACATGTGCTTTACAGAAGGCAGAGCGCCATCTGGTGGAACAGAAATCAACTAAACATTGATTTAGCCTGTTCCCTGATATTTGGCCAACATAATTTCTTGATAAATCAAGAAAAGTTATCCACGAACGCGTTTCGCGCTTTTGGCGCTCGTCGGCGAGGAGTAGGCTGAACCATTGCGAACAAAAAAGATTTTTTGATCCCAATGGCTTCCTGAAAAACCAAGAAATGGGTATTAAAGGCCAAACTTGCGTGAATACGCTTAGCATATTAAAAAACGAAATAAAAAATAAAAGATAAAAAGATCAGGAGTAGAAATCAATATTAAAAATGGCACATCCTGACCAGGAGCACATGTGCTTTACTGAAGGCAGAGAGCCATCTGGTGGAACAGAAATCAACTAACCATTGATTTAGCCTGTTCCCTGATATTTGGCCAACCCAATTTCTTGATAAATCAAGAAAAGCCATCTAAGAACGCGTTTCGCGCCTTTGGCGCTGGTCGGCGTGGTTAGGCTGAACCATTGCGACCAAAAAAGATTTTTTGATCCAAATGGCTTCCTGAAAAACCAAGAAATGGGTATTTAAGGCCAAACTTACGTAAATACGCTTAGCACTTTAAAAAAACGAAATAAAAAATAAAAGATAAAAAATCAGGTGTAGAAATCAATATTAAAAATGACATATCCTCACCAGGAGCACATGTGCTTTACAGAAGGCAGAGCGCCATCTGGTGGAACAGAAATCAACTAAACATTGATTTAGCCTGTTACCTGATATTTGGCCAACATAATTTCTTGATAAATCAAGAAAAGTTACCCACGAACGCGTTTCGCGCTTTTGGCGCTCGTCGGCGTGGAGTAGGCTGAACCATTGCGAACAAAAAAGATTTTTTGATCCCAATGGCTTCCTGAAAAACCAAGAAATGGGTATTAAAGGCCAAACTTGCGTGAATACGCTTAGCATATTAAAAAACGAAATAAAAAAATGAAAGATAAAAGATTAGGTGTAGAAATCAATATTAAAAATAGCATATCCTGATCAGAAGCACATGTGCTTTATAGAAGGCAGAGCGCCATCTGGTGGAACAGAAATCAACTAAACATTGATTTAGCCTGTTCCCTGATATTTGGCCAAAACAATTTCTTGATAAATCAAGAAAAGCCATCCACAAACGCGTTTCGCGCTTTTGGCGCTCGTCAGCGTGGAGTAGGCTGAACCATTGCGACAAAAAAATATTTTTTGATCCCAATGGCTTCCTGGAAAACCATGAAATGTGTATTTAAGGCCAAACTTGCGTAAATACGCTTAGCACATTAAACAACGAATTATGCAAATAAAAGATAAAAAGATCAGGTGTAGAAATCAATATTAAAAATGGCATATCCTGACCAGGAGCACATGTGCTTTACAGAAGGCAGAGCGCAATCTGGTTAAACAAAAATCAACTAAACATTGATTTAGCCTGTTCCTTGATATTTGGCCAACCCAATTTCTTGATAAATCAAGAAAAGCCATCCACGAACGCGTTTCGCGCCTTTGGCGCTGGTCGACGTGGAGTAGGCTGAACCATTGCGACCAAAAAAGATTTTTTTATCCAAATGGCTTCCTGAAAAACCAAGAAATGGGTATTTAAGGCCAAACTTACGTAAATACGCTTAGCACTTCAAAAAACGAAATGAAAAAATGAAAGATAAAAGATCAGGTGTAGAAATCAATATTAAAAATGGCATATCCTGAGCAGTAGCACATGTGCTTTATAGAAGGCAGAGCGCCATCTGGTGGAACAGAAATCAACTAAACATTGGTTTAGCCTATTCCCTGATATTTGGCCAACCCAATTTCTTGATAAATCAAGAAAAGCCATCCACGAACGTGTTTCGCGCTTTTGGCGCTCGTCAGCGTGGAGTATCGGCGACCAAAAAAGATTTTTTGATCCCAATGGCTTCCTGAAAAAACAAGAATTAGGTATTTAAGGCCAAACTTGCGTAAATACGCTTAGCACATTAAAAAACGAAATAAAAAATAAAAGATAAAAGATCAGGTGTAGAAATCAATATTAAAAATGGCATATCCTGACCAGGAGCACATGTGCTTTACAGAAGGCAGAGCGCCATCTGGTGGAACAGAAATCAACTAAACATTGATTTAGCCTGTTCCCTGATATTTGGCCAATCAAATTTCTTGATAAATCATGAAAAGCCATCCACGAACGCGTCTTCCGCTTTTGGCGCTCGTCGGCGTGGAGTAGGCTGAACCATTGCAGCCAAAATAGTTTTTTTAACTCCCAATGGCTTCCTAAAAAACCAAGAAATTGGTATTTAAGGCCAAACTTGCGTAAATACGCTTAAGACATTAAAAAACGAAATAAAAAATAAAAGATCAGGTGTAGAAATCAATATTAAAAATGGCATAACCTGAGCAGTAGCACATGTGCTTTATAGAAGGCAGAGCGCCATCTGGTGGAACAGAAATCAACTAAACATTGATTTAGCCTATTCCCTGATATTTGGCCAACCCAATTTCTTGATAAATCAAGAAAAGCCATCCACGAACGCGTCTTGCGCTTTTGGCGCTCGTCAGCGTGGAGTATCGGCGACCAAAAAAGATTTTTTGATCCCAATGGCTTCCTGAAAAAACAAGAATTAAGTATTTAAGGCCAAACTTGCGTAAATACGCTTAGCACATTAAAAAACGAAATAAAAATAAATGATAAAAGATCAGGTGTAGAAATCAATATTAAAAATGGCATATCCTGACCAGGAGCACATGTGCTTTACAGAAGGCAGAGCGCCATCTGGTGGAACAGAAATCAACTAAACATTGATTTAGCCTGTTCCCTGATATTTGGCCAACATAATTTCTTGATAAATCATGAAAAGCCATCCACGAACGCGTCTTGCGCTTTTGGCGCTCGTCGGCGTGGAGTAGGCTGAACCATTGCAGCCAAAATAGTTTTTTTAACTCCCAATGGCTTCCTAAAAAACCAAGAAATTGGTATTTAAGGCCAAACTTGCGTAAATACGCTTAGGACATTAAAAAACGAAATAAAAAATAAAAGATAAAAGATCAGGTGTAGAAATCAATATTAAAAATGGCATAACCTGAGCAGTAGCACATGTGCTTTAAAGAAGGCAGCGCGCCATCTGGTTGAACAGAAATCAACTAAACATTGATTTAGCCTATTCCCTGATATTTGGCCAACCCAATTTCTTGATAAATCAAGAAAAGCCATCCACGAACGTGTTTCGCGCTTTTGGCGCTCGTCAGCGTGGAGTATCGGCGACCAAAAAAGATTTTTTGATCCCAATGGCTTCCTGAAAAAACAAGAATTAGGTATTTAAGGCCAAACTTGCGTAAATACGCTTAGCACATTAAAAAACGAAATAAAAAATAAAAGATAAAAGATCAGGTGTAGAAATCAATATTAAAAATGGCATATCCTGACCAGGAGCACATGTGCTTTACAGAAGGCAGAGCGCCATCTGGTGGAACAGAAATCAACTAAACATTGATTTAGCCTGTTCCCTGATATTTGGCCAACATAATTTCTTGATAAATCAAGAAAAGTTATCCACGAACGTGTTTCGCGCTTTTGGCGCTCGTCGGCGTGGAGTAGGCTGAACCATTGCGAACAAAAAAGATTTTTTGATCCCAATGGCTTCCTGAAAAACCAAGAAATGGGTATTAAAGGCCAAACTTGCGTGAATACGCTTAGCATATTAAAAAACGAAATAAAAAATAAAAGATAAAAAGATCAGGAGTAGAAATCAATATTAAAAATGGCACATCCTGACCAGGAGCACATGTTCTTTACAGAAGGCAGAGAGCCATCTGGTGGAACAGAAATCAACTAAACATTGATTTAGCCTATTCCCTGATATTTGGCCAACCCAATTTCTTGATAAATCAAGAAAAGCCATCCACGAACCTGTTTCGCGCTTTTGGCGCTCGTCAGCGTGGAGTATCGGCGACCAAAAAAGATTTTTTGATCCCAATGGCTTCCTGAAAAAACAAGAATTAGGTATTTAAGGCCAAACTTGCGTAAATACGCTTAGCACATTAAAAAACGAAATAAAAAATAAAAGATAAAAGATCAGGTGTAGAAATCAATATTAAAAATGGCATATCCTGACCAGGAGCACATGTGCTTTACAGAAGGCAGAGCGCCATCTGGTGGAACAGAAATCAACTAAACATTGATTTAGCCTGTTCCCTGATATTTGGCCAACATAATTTCTTGATAAATCAAGAAAAGTTATCCACGAACGCGTTTCGCGCTTTTGGCGCTCTTCGGCGTGGAGTAGGCTGAACCATTGCGAACAAAAAAGATTTTTTGATCCCAATGGCTTCCTGAAAAACCAAGAAATGGGTATTAAAGGCCAAACTTGCGTGAATACGCTTAGCATATTAAAAAACGAAATAAAAAATAAAAGATAAAAAGATCAGGAGTAGAAATCAATATTAAAAATGGCACATCCTGACCAGGAGCACATGTGCTTTACAGAAGGCAGAGAGCCATCTGGTGGAACAGAAATCAACTAACCATTGATTTAGCCTGTTCCCTGATATTTGGCCAAACCAATTTCTTGATAAATCAAGAAAAGCCATCTACGAACGCGTTTCGCGCCTTTGGCGCTGGTCGGCGTGGTTAGGCTGAACCTTTGCGACCAAAAAATATTTTTTGATCCAAATGGCTTCCTGAAAAACCAAGAAATGGGTATTTAAGGCCAAACTTACGTAAATACGCTTAGCACTTTAAAAAAACGAAATAAAAAATAAAAGATAAAAAGATCAGGTGTAGAAATCAATATTAAAAATGACATATCCTGACCAGGAGCACATGTGCTTTACAGAAGGCAGAGTGCCATTTGGTGGAACAGAAATCAACTAAACATTGATTTAGCCTGTTCCCTGATATTTGGCGAAATCAATTTCCTGATAAATCAAGAAAAGCCATCCACGAACGCGTTTCGCGCTTTTGGCGCTCGTCGGCGAGGAGTAGGCTAAACCATTGCGACCAAAAAAGTTTTTTGATCCCAATGGCTTCCTAAAAAACCAAAAATGGGTATTTAAGGCCAAACTTGCGTAAATACGCTTAGGACATTAAAAAACGAAATAAAAAATAAAAGATAAAAAGATCAGGTGTAGAAATCAATATTAAAAATGGCATATCCTGCCAGGAGCACATGTGCTTTACAGAAGGCAGAGCGCCATCTGGTGGAACAGAAATCAACTATATATTGATTTAGCCTGTTCCCTGATATTTGGCCAACCCAATTTCTTGATAAATCAAGAAAAGTCATCTACGAACGCGTTTCGCGCCTTTGGCGCTGGTCGGCGTGGTTAGGCTGAACCATTGCGACCAAAAAAGATTTTTTGATCCAAATGGCTTCCTGAAAAACCAAGAAATGGGTATTTAAGGCCAAACTTGCGTAAATACGCTTAGCACTTTAAAAAAAAAACGAAATAAAAAATCAAAGATAAAAAGATCAGGTGTAGAAATCAATATTAAAAATGGCATATCCTGACCAGGAGCACATGTGCTTTACAAAAGGCAGAGCGCCAACTGGTGGATCAGAAATCAACTAAACATTGATTTAGCCTGTTCCTTGATATTTGGCCAATCAACTTTCTTGATAAATCAAGAAAAGCCATCCACGAACGCGTTTTGCGCTTTTGGCGCTCGTCGGCGTGGAGTAGGCTGAACCATTACGACCAAAAAAGATTTTTTAACTCCCAATGGCTTCCTAAAAAACCAAGAAATGGGTATTTAAGGCCAAACTTGCGTAAATACGCTTAGCACATAAAAAAAAAAAAAAACGAAATAAAAAAATAAAAGATAAAAAGATTAGGTTTAGAAATCAATATTAAAAATTGGATATCCTGACCAGGAGCACATGTGCTTTACAGAAGGCAGAGCGCATTCTGGTGGACCAGAAATCAATTAAACATTGATTTAGCCTGTTCCCTGTTATTTGGCTTACCCAAGTTCTGATAAATCAAGAAAAGCCATCCACAAACGCGTTTCGCGCTTTTGGCGCTCGTCAGCGTGGAGTAGGCTGAACCATTGCGACAAAAAAATATTTTTTGATCCCAATGGCTTCCTGAAAAACCATGAAATGGGTATTTAAGGCCAAACTTGCGTGAATACGCTTAGCATATTAAAAAACGAAATAAAAAAATGAAAGATAAAAGATTAGGTGTAGAAATCAATATTAAAAATAGCATATCCTGATCAGAAGCACATGTGCTTTATAGAAGGCAGAGCGCCATCTGGTGGAACAGAAATCAACTAAACAATGATTTAGCCTGTTCCCTGATATTTGGCCAAAACAATTTCTTGATAAATCAAGAAAAGCCATCCAAAACGCGTTACGCGCTTTTGGCGCTCGTCGGCGTGGAGTAGGCTGAACCATTGCGACCAAAAAATATTTTTTGATCCCAATTGGCTTCCTGAAAAAATAAGAAATGGGTATTTAAGGCCAATCTAAGGCTTGGTTTTCAGGAAGCCATTGTGATCAAAATTCTTTTTTGGTCGTAATGGTTCAGCCTACTCCACGCTGACGTGCGCCAAAAGCGCGAAACGCGTTCGTGGATGGCTTTTCTTGATTTATCAAGAAATTGGGTTGGCCAAATATCAGGGAACAGGCTAAATCAATGTTTAGTTTATTACTGTTTCACCAGATGGCGCTCTGCCTTCTGTAAAGCACATGTGCTTCTGGTCAGGATATGCCATTGTTAATATTGATATTTAACCTGATCTTTTTATCTTTTATTTCGATTTTTAATATATATATATATATATATATATTATATAATCTAAATATAAAAATATTCTATAATCTAAATATAAAAATATTCTATAATTTAAAAAATATATTTTATTTTCATTCATTGATTATTCTACTTGTTTTTGACCATAGTTTTAGAACACGCCGACTTTTATATACTTGTAAATATGTAGTTATCTAACCTATTTTTGAAATTCACTAATATAGAATTCATTTCATAAATTCTATATAACTGTGAAAAATGTCTTATTGTAATTTTCTTCAAGTAATTTAAAATAAAAATTACTTGATAGTAAATAGTTATTTTTCTGCTTTTCTTTCAAAATGACACGACTGCAAACGATACCATTAGTTACTCATGTACTCAAAAGAACCAGCAATTAATTTCTATCTCAAAATAATATTTATTATAACATAAGCCGATGGATTTACCTGTTTATTCGTTAAAAATGCCAAAAGAGAAAATATCTATTTTTAAAAATGAAAATCCTCAACCAACCATATTCATCTCAAAACATAGCAATTTCCAAACAAACATAGCCTTCTACAACCAACATAGCCTACCTCAACCAAACATACATAGCCTACCTCAACCAAACATAGCCTACCTCAATCAAAGATAGCCTACCTCAACCAAATATAACCCTCTCCAATCAAATATAGTCTTCTACAAGCAACAATTCACATCTACAATCAACAATAGTTTTCTTAAATCAAAAATGGTTTTCAAAAAGCAACCATAGTTCTCTTCAACTATAACCATTTTCCAAGATCATAAACTCCAGCCAGCTTTATACTATATACTTTGTATCTACCATTTTGCACAAATTACCATTTTCAACTTTGCTGATCCTCATCCATGCTTCTCAATAGTTTCAATAGCTCAATAATTTATAGTTATATTTCTTTTTCAAATCATTTTTAAATATCAGCATCAATTCTTATGTCTACAAAAAATACTTAATGTCATTCCATATATCTCTCTATTATCATTTTATTATTCAAATATTATTAACAAAAAACAATTATATATTATTTTTGTTGGATAACTGAATGCTACGACAGCTAGCGCCACACTGGACCTATCATCATCACAACTGTTTGTTTACCTTCTTCTCTATACTTCAATAACTGTTCGCTACCATAACTTTGTCTTTTCTTGCTAAATGGATAATAAAGATTATTATCATATAATCCTCAACGTCCTCATGCCTTCCTACAAGCTGTAAGTACCTAAATCTTACAACAATTAGATTATGAGACTGAATATTGCATGAAATTCAACTAACGAGTTAAGACAAAGAAAAAAAGGCTTAGCAAAAATGGCGTCACTCCCGAGCCACGATGTAACCCTAAATAAGCTCGACGGCTATAACTACTCACTATGGTCTTTCAAAATTGAAATGCTCTTGCAAAAGGAAGATCTTTGGGAAGTTGTCACCGAAAATATTCCAGATGAACCTAAAATCGAATGGAAAAAGAAAGACTCAAAAGCTAGAGCTATCATTAATCTAAGCATCGCCGACTCACAAATAGTGCATGTCAAAAACCTACTAACAGCCAAAGCTACCTGGGACACTCTTAAAAATATCTATGAAAGAAAAACACTCTCAGGAAAAATTTATTTGCTAAGGAAACTATACGGCTTAAAACTCGAAGAAGACAAAGACATGCAACAGCACATCACTACCATGATGGAACTTGTTGACAAACTGCGAACCATTGGCGAAACACTAAAGGACTCTCACATCACGGCTATACTGCTTTGCTCGCTTCCAAAGAGCTACTCAAATCTCATCACGATGTAGGAATCAAGGCCTGATGACGAGCTAACGCTTGAATTTACCAAGAACAAACTCCTTGATGAACACACACGCAGAGTAGAAAGCTCGAAAGACGAAAGCACCGGATCAAAAGCCCTAAAAAGCCTCCACGAAGCTTCAAGCCAAAGAAGAGAAAAAGAGAAGAAATCCTGTTCTTTCTGCCACAAACCAAACCACTCCAAAGAAGAATGTTGGCACTATCAAAAGCGAAACAACAGCAACAAAGAGTACAAATATGAAAACTTCAGAAGAGGAAACGTACCAAAGTACACAAATCAGTCGAGTGTCACCCAAGAACAACCCACAAACCAGAGAACAACAAAAGGACCTAACCCAAAAGCTCTCAATTGCACTCAACGAGAAGCAAGTGTACACAACTGGTTCGTCGACTCTGGAGCCACATCTCATATGGCGTACGATGAAAGCTTCTTCACTGAACTTAACAGAGAACAAACACAAAATGTTGTGGTTGCTAATGGCAATAAGCTGCAGGTCAAAGGGATAGGACAAGGAGAAATCAAAGTCATCACACCCCAAGGAAAGACTGACACCTTACTTCTCACAAAAGTCCTCTACATCCCGGAACTAACAGACAACCTTCTGTCAGTGAGTGCGGCCACCTCCAACGGATGTAAAGTGACGTTCAACAGAGATTGGTGTACCATCGAAAGAGAAAACACAGTCCTCGCGAACGGTATACTTGACAATGGAATGTACCGACTCCACCTGGATGACAACCCCCAAACTCGCACATTCAAAGCAAATGTTGCAAAACAAACCCACTGCAAGAACAAAAATTGCCTCATGCTCTGGCACGACAGACTAGGACACAGAAATATAGAATCAATTAAGAAGATTCGAAATGAGAACCTAGCAAGAGGACTAAGTCTAAATAACTGTTCGCACAGCACAGACTGTGTTCAGTGCATTCAAGGAAAACTCACCGAAACCCCATTTCCAAAGAAGACAGAGTACAGAGCAACTGAAACGCTTCAACTTGTCCACAGTGATATCTGCGGTCCATTACCAACTAACTCTCTCAGCGGTAAAAGATACTTCATCACCTTCACTGATGACTACAGCAGATACACGAAGATCTACCTCCTGAAAGGAAAAGACGAAGCCTATGAAAAAATAAAAGACTACGTCATCTCAGCACACACGGAATTTGGAAAAAATATCCAAACCATACGGACAGACAACGGTCGTGAGTACGTAAACCGACAAGTCGAAGATTTCCTGAACCAAAGCGGAATCAAACATCAGCTAACAGTCCCCTACTCACCAGCCCAGAACGGAGTAGCCGAAAGGAAAAATCGATCACTAATGGAGATGACAAGATGCATGCTGTTTGACTCAGGACTCCCACAGTCTCTATGGGCGGAAGCGGTTACCACAGCTAATTACCTACACAACCGAATACCCTCGAAAGCTACAGACAAGACTCCTTTTGAACTATGGACCAACAGGAAGCCCAGTCTGAAGCATCTAAAAAGATTCGGATGTAAAGCCTTCGCCTATATTCTCAAGATAAAAAAAAAACAAGTTGGATAGCAAAGTTATCGAAGGGATCTTTCTTGGATACGATGATCGAAGCAAAGGATACAGAATCCTGCACGATACAGACAACATCACAATCAGCAGATCCGTAAAATTTCTAGAAAAAGAAAATGGGTTTCACCACGCTTCCACAAAAACAACTTCACCACAAGTACTAAGTACAGATCTAACTTCCTCCAATCATATTGGTAATGCAGAGGAAAGTCAGGAACCAGGAACACAATCCGAAAACCTTGAGGACTCAGAAACCGAGGATTACCTTCAACCCGGTACAAGCACAGGAACACAAGTGGTCACACAAAGAAGATCCACGAGACCAACAAAGGGAATACCTCCCATAAGAAATGACTACATGCTGTACAAAACTGAAGCTCAAGACATTCAAACACCTACCAACTACTCGGAAGTCCTACAATTACCAAAAATAGAAGGAGAAATAGAGCGGTACAAAGCCAGACTCGTAGCAAAAGGGTTCAATCAGAAATTTGGCCGAGACTACGAAGAAACCTTTGCACCAATTGTGAAGCATTCTACAATTAGAGCCTTCCTAGCTGCATCAGTCTACAAAGGGATGCAAGTGATCCACCTCGATGTCAAGACAGCGTTCCTACACGGCGACCTAGATAAAGAACTCTACATGGAACTCCAGAAGGACTCCATACAAAACAAACAAACGAAGTCTGCAAACTAAAGAAGGCAATTTACGGTCTAAAACAAGCCGGAAGATCTTGGAACACAAAAATCGCAAGCACTTTAATTAAAAATAACTTCAAACAGAGCATTGTAGACCCATGCCTGTTCACCAAGAATGAAGAAAACCATTCCATCTACTTGATTCTATATGTGGATGACATGCTCCTCGCAAGCGATTCCGAGATAATCATCCAAAACATTGTAAAAACTCTCGAAAAAGAATTCGAAATAAAGAACCTTGGAGACCCCACTCAATTCATTGGTATAGAAATCTCCAGGAACAGAGAAGGTGAACTCCTACTGAGCCAAAAGAGTAAAATCCAAGAATTAGTTGAAAGGTACAATCTCCAAGAAGCGAAACCTACTTTCACTCCCATGGAAAGCGGATATCCCGGTATATCTGATGAAAAACTTCTACCAAACAACGTCCAATACCAACAACTGATAGGCTCACTATTGTACCTAAGCGTAGTATCCAGACCAGATATCGCAGCTCCAGTCTGCATACTCAGCAGCAGAAACCAGAATCCTAGAAATTGTGACTGGAATGCAGCAAAAAGAATCGTAAGATATCTAAAAACCACTAAAGAACTCGAGCTACGCATATCTAACCAAAAACCTCCCACACTGGAAGCATACAGTGATGCCACATGGGCAAGCGACAACACCGACAGAAAATCACTAAGCGGAAACTTGTTCCTACTGGGTTCAAACCCCATCTCATGGATGACTGGGAAACAAGGTTGCGTATCTCTCTCATCCACCGAAGCGGAACTTATCTCCGCAGCTGAAGCCTCACAAGAACTGTTATGGCTTCTCGACTTGCTAAAGGATCTCGAACTGGAACAGAAAGCTCCAATCTACTTCCACCAAGACAATCAATCATGTCTCAAGATATGTTCATCCGAAAAAGTGTCTTCTAGAACCAAGCACATCGCAACCAAGATCCATCACCTGAAGGATCTTCAGAAGAAGACAGTGATAAAAATGATCTACTGCCCAACTGGCGACATGAAGGCGGACATTCTGACCAAGCCGCTACCAAGGCCGAGATTTGAGAAGCTACGCTACAACCTCGTGATGTCTCCACATTCATGCCGGGGATTTGTTGGATAACTGAATGCTACGACAGCTAGCGCCACACTGGACCTATCATCATCACAACTGTTTGTTTACCTTCTTCTCTATACTTCAATAACTGTTCGCTACCATAACTTTGTCTTTTCTTGCTAAATGGATAATAAAGATTATTATCATATAATCCTCAACGTCCTCATGCCTTCCTACAAGCTGTAAGTACCTAAATCTTACAACAATTTTCATATACTTTTAAATGTTAATATTTTAGAAACAACTTATTTTGAGTTATTTGCGTAAAAATAAACATTTTCTTCTGCCTTTTGATATTTTGAAATATAACTAGTATAATGACATAATTACTCATATTTTAATTGCCTTTTTATTCGTCTAATATTTTATATATAAATCTATCATTATTATAAAATATATACACATTTATCATAATACTTTCTAAATATATAAATTATTTATAAACAAACTTTCTTTTGTTTATTTTTAAAATAGCTTTACTTTGATTTTTATTGTTTAATTAGTAATTATTTCTATAGACATTTTGATTTCGTTTAAATATTTTTTTAGTTACCAATTTTATTTTAAACTTTATTTTTGTTTATATTTTTCCATCTTTATTCTTTTGTTTAAATGTGATCATTTTTATGCTTTACCATTACTTTTTATCTTTACCTTATCTTTTCATGTTCATTCCTTGTTTCACATTTGCCTTTGTAAATAACTAACCTTAGCTTAATGTTTATTGCTTTTTTCAAAAATGCCCCTTTTCATAAAATATCCAATGTTTTAATGTTCCACTAATCCTTTACTAATGTAATTAATTTTAAATTGTTGCCAATGTTATCTCGTCTTTATATTTTCATTTATATACTTTTCAATATTCATTTTATTTTCCTTCTCATTTTTATCATAATGTGTATTATTTTTCATGTCTTTTCCAATCTATTGATTCACAAAAAGCCAATATGATAATGGATACCAAACTTTGACTTCCACTCTCTGCCAATATTTTTTTTTTCATTTGCATTTATATTATAATCACACTCTTATTTAAACATGGAAACTTTCTCCTTGGATTATAAATACTATAGAATAAAGCGTTAGGAGAAAATAATTTTTAATAATCGACTACACGAGCTTTCGGGCAGTCACGCCCTTCAACTGGTAATGATACATGATGGCAATAGGCCTTAAATAGGATTCCGTTTTTTAAGATATATTTACATATGAGAAAAATAATATAGGACGGCTAAAAAACAATTTAGTTAAAAAATAATATTTGTGTGTGTAGTGTCTCTAAGAATCAAAGATCCGGTCGGCAATCCTTTCTCCGCGCAAATAGTTCGACATGCTCAGATGCAACTTCTCAAATCCAGAACTAAGGGATGCTTCTCCAATATCCGATTCATCTCCAAGTGCATCAAAGGCCTGATTTACCTCCTGACAAAACTTCTTCCCGAACATGAAATGGTTCATCTGATCACCTCCATCACAAGAGCTGTGCAAAACCAAGTTATTACCATAACCAAACGCCACCGTTCTAATTTAAATTATTGGGTCAATAGATATAACTTCCCTGAATCTTGCAACTTAACGAACAATCAGGATTTCAAAGGTATCATTAACCTGTCCTCAGAATCATTGACTCCATCAGAAAACCGATTCTTATCGTTGGGATTGAAGTTCAGATTGCCCAAGACACCAGACATTCCCCGCATCATTTCCTGCCTTGAGCCAGCCATAAAGTCCCTTAGCCATCAAGACATTTTCAAGATCCGCCAAGCTGTTACTTCCATCCTACAGAAACCCGTTCCCCATACTAAGGAATCAAAAGGTCTGTACCAAACCATTAAGAAACTTAAACAAAATACCTCCATTGTTATTACCAGATCTGATAAAGGTTCTGACATAGTAATCTTGAACACCGCAGATTATGCATCGAAGATGCATGATATCTTAAGCGATACATCCATTTTTTCACCAATAACACCTCAGGACAACACCATAGCAATCAGAAAGTTTAGAACCTCCTTATTACGTTTGAAAAGATCTAAGCATATATCACAGGACCAATATTCTACCTTCATCTCCAACCTTAACAGTAACGCTTACATCTATGGCCTACCTAAAACGCATAAGCCCTCAGTTCCCCTACGCCCCGTTATTGCTTACCACCAATCACCCGCATATGCTGTTTCCAAATTCCTCTCAAATTTTCTATCTCCTATCCTCCATTCGAAACCTGGTACACATGCCATTACTAACACCCCATGCTTTATAAAAGAAATTACTAAGTTAAGAGTACCTAAAGACCATATTATGGTCTCCTTTGATGTGAAATCCCTCTATTTATCCCTTCCCCACCCACTCATTATAAGTGAGCTTAGAAAACTTTTATATAACATACCAATAGACACCCACACAGCCGATTACATTATTAATTTAACCTCCCTTTGCTTGGATATGAACATCTTTACATTTAATCATCAATATTACAAACAAATTAGGGGCTCCCCTATGGGCAGCCCACTATCATCCATTGTTGCAGAAATTGTAATGGTGTCATTGGATAAAGGATCAATCAACAACAATCCTCTAGCATATACTTCTGGAAACGCTACATAGACGATATATTCTGCATTACAAAAATAGACTCAGTTAGCCATATACTTAAGGACCTAAACTCATTTCATCCCGATATCTCTTTCAAATATGAAACTGAAACCTCTCTTGTCCTCCCCTTCCTTGATATCTTAATAATCCGTACCAATAACTTCTTGCACACTACCGTTTACTATAAGAACAACTCAGCCCCACACTACACACATTATAGCTCCCACTGCCCCATTACCCATAAAATAAGCTTAGTGAAGACCCTTACCAAGCGTATCTTCACACATTGTTCACTTAACATATTCCAAAACATAGAGAAATCAAAGATAATAGCCCATTTGACAAAAGCCAATTACTCAATCTCATTCATCAACAGACACTTTTACAACCCAAATTATACAAAACCGGCACAAATAAACAAAGGTCACTGCACTCTCCCCTACAGTCCACAGTCAGTCGCTATAGCTTCAATACTGAAACCATACGGCATCAATACATTCTACTACAATAACCCTAACATCGCATCCATAACCAGAAACCCTATAACCCGATCTAACAAACCCACCAACAATAGTAATTCTGAAGGCGCGGTCTATGCCGTCCCATGTCGTCAATGCTCCGCCATTTACGTGGGAGAAACGGGTAGATCTGCGGCCATCAGAATGAATGAACACAGCAGGAACATAACCAATAAGGGCATAACATCCCAAATATATACCCATATCTCAAATACAGATCATTCGTTTGATTTGTTCAATCCAACCATCCATTATAAGAACATCAATAGCAAATATCAAAGATTGATCCTGGAGGCCATGATATCATTACAATGCAATAGTATCAACAGACATATAGATATACCTGACTCATACCATATTCTGTTGAAATAGTACCTTATCCAAATCCTCCCGTCATCAAGCCTTCAACATCAAATACATAGTTACTTTCTTTCTTACTTATCCCTCATAATCACAATAGTATACGCCGTCATATTTTAATTCACATGTAAATATGCAATCTTGGTTGATCTCTGCAGCATGTTAATTTAGTTGTATACTTTTAAATTCCAATATGTAAATTAGTATTTCTTAGCTCTATATATAGTCGTTCACATTTTCACTCTATAGCCAGTTGAAGGACGTCACGGTCCGAAAGCTCGCGATTATTAAATTTTAAGAAGCTCCTCTTCTGTCTTGTTTATTTTGTTTAAACATATATATGTAATGAATAATTTGTTGTTGTTGTTAGATAAAGGGTTAATAAGACAAAGGATCGATAAGATAAAGGGTTGAGGTGCAGTCGTGATGAAAAAAAAGATAATTATTTTCCAACAAGTAGCTTTTTTTTTCAACTAGCGGATGTACCCGGCTTCGCCCGGGTTTTACCCGAGTAAAGGTTTGTCTAACGAACATTTGTTAAAACAATTCTCTATAAACTTATTTTTAAAAAATATAAATTTTGAGAGATAATTTGAAACTCTTAAATTTGAATCTTTCGATAAAGTGAACATTTATTCCCGGTCCCTCGAAAAATACTCGATAAGTTGAATAAAATCAATATTAACTGGGTCCCTCGGTAATTGAAAGTTAAAGGAATAGTATCTTGCCATGGAATTGTATCATTATTCTTGTCTCAAATAAATTGCCGTGTCATCCTGAATTTTGTCTTTCCTAATTTTCTACATTACAAAATCTTCATTTTATTTATTCTCCCAATATATATATGTTGTAGATAAATGATAAAAATAACTTTGACTTGTGGGCAATTAATAGGTAGAAAATCTTACTTTTGATAAATATTCTTTAAGATAGTAAACATAGTGATAATGAAACTTATGAAAAATCTTGTTATCATCGTCGCAATGGGGGCGCTACTTGCGAGTTAAATCTACAAATCTGCAAATAACTCCTAAAGATATTCGAGATATTCAAGAAATTATTTTTCAAAAACCTTTCCGGGGATATACCTAATAATATCTCAAAATTTCACGGCGATTGGATGTATGGTTTTTGAATCTATAGAGTAGACAGAGACAGACATTCAATTATATATATATGAAAAATAGTACAAATATAACATTGTACTGGGATAAGGTGCATAAATTAAGAAAAAGGCATCTCCTTATCGTGCAACTGAAAGTTGCTGATGGCTTGCGCCATCTATCGGAATAAATATCAACTAATCTCGTTGATTTTTTAATTATTCCAGAATTGGCCAAATACCCATGCTTGATTAATCAAGAAAAGCTAACCACGGACGCGTTTCGGGCTGTTGGCCCTCATCAGCGTGGTGCAAGCTGTACCTCAACTTCCAAAAAAATTGGTCAATAAGGCATCATGAAAAATCAAGAAACGTTCAGTTGCACGATAAGGAGATGCCTTTTTCTTAATTTATGCACCTTATCCCAGTACAATGTTATATTTGTATTATTTTTTCACATTGTGTAGCGTCCTCACGCAATTCTTGCCTTAACTACCCGTTTCATGATTTTTCAGGATGCCTTAATGACCAATTTTTTTGGTCGTTGAGGTACAGCTTGCACCACGCTTATGAGGGCCAACAGCCCGAAACGCGTCCGTGGTTAGCTTTTCTTAATTAATCAAGAATGGGTATTTGGCCAATTCTGGAATAATTAAAAAATAAACGAGAATAGTTGATATTTATTCCGATAGATGGCGCAAGCCATCAGCAACTTTCAGTTGCACGATAAGGAGTGGGGGGGGGGGGGGGGGGGCAAAGTCAAAAACAAAGTGTCTCGCGCATTGGCGGCGCCATCGTAACGAACCAATAGGAGAGCGCCCTTCCAAAAAAAAAAGCAAATGGTGACAGAGATGATGACGCTCGCAACTGTATATAGAATACCCGAATGTTGTGATTTATAATATAATTCCAAATTTGCGGCTTTAATATAGACACCTTATTTTTTATTTGCTTTATAATATATTAGTCTTGAATCTTGGTTCTCCAGGATAGAGCCTAGCTTGATTGCCTCTTAGTCTCGATCAATAGGGATCAGAATTGAACATTTAGACCATGTTTTTTGCACGTTTCTTTCTGCCTATTCGTTAAGAGATGTGGAGCAAATTTAGCCGGGGATCGTTTAAGATGCAGATCATTCTTTATAATTGTTTGGTATTTTCCAA
The DNA here is from genome assembly GCA_030710605.1 of Cordylochernes scorpioides. NCBI lineage: Eukaryota > Metazoa > Arthropoda > Arachnida > Pseudoscorpiones > Chernetidae > Cordylochernes > Cordylochernes scorpioides. The sequence goes on from CP092876.1 coordinate 49,247,270, forward strand.
AAGATATATATCCAAGTCTTCTGATAGTTCTCTGATGTTATTCTTGGGTTTTCTTTGATCGATAACTTGATTTCGAGTGCATTTTCGGGGTTTCCTAACGATAAAGGTCTGCCAGTGTGTAGATCATCCTTGCTTGTTCGACCATCTTTAAATCGTGCAAACCATTCAAATGTCCTTGATTGTTATAGGGCATCCTCTTTAAAAGCCTGCTTCAACATTTTAAATGATTCGGAAGCTGTTTTGATCTTTATTCTTTCAATAGCAAGCTAAAATTGTTTCATAAAAATAATAATTTGGTAATTTGACGAGAGTTTAATTAGAATATACAAGTATCAGAGTCATCAACAATTCTGTCACCGTTTGCTTTTGGTTCAGTGGAAGAATGCTCGCCTGCCACGCGGGCGCTCCGGGTTCGATTCCCGGCCGATGCATTTTTTTTCTTACAATTTTTAAAACTCATTTATATTATTAAAATATATGTGCTTTTCCTGTCTATGTACAGATTTATGGTCTATGTACACAAGTATACAAGTATGTATACAAGTGATTTGCAAATTGCGTTGCAAATTTGCCCTTTCGCTCGCATGCAGCGCCTCTAGCGGTGAAGATGGAAGGTAATATCAGCTGACCTAATGGACATGTAAAACGTGTTTCAACAGGACATAGAGAAAAATCTGGAAGAGATATTTTTCGGATTTTTAGTCAAGAAAAATAAATTGACAGGTTCTGGGAAAAAATAGTTTTTTTTTTCCAGAAAATGATTATGACAATATTGCTTTTTCATATTTGATTATCAGATACAAAATTATATCCGGAAAAATTCCAAAAAGCCGAGACCACGGGTGAAGCCAGTTCATTTTTAGTATGCAGGAACAAAATTCTAACAGAAAAACATTCATTCGAGCAGAAGACACAAACCCAGATCATATCTTTATAAAAATATCGCTTCTCAGACACAAAGTTTGGAGCGTGACGTTTCACAAGAATGACATCCACGGCGCCAATTTATAATTGTAACGAATAGTATTTGAATAAAATAATTTAATCGGGTAAAACCCGGGCCTTGCCCGGGTCATTCGGCTAGTGTCAGAATTACAAGCTATTACTGAACGATAAAGTATAATTTAAGATAATTTATATAAAGATAGTTTTAATTATAATTAAAAACAAATTATAAAATATTACGATTTGGGTATTAAAAAGTTTTTTTTTTAAGTAACAACATAGGGTTATAACAAGTTCAGGCTGTTGCCTCGGCAGTTTACGCGTCATTTGAGCAACAACAACAACAACAAAAGCATTATTAAGACCTTTTAGCGGTGATAAAGGTTATATTCGGCCTGAATCATGGCTTAAACTATATGAATTGGAAACTGGTAAACTAGATGAAGTTGATAGAATCAATAATCTAATTTATTATTTATCAAAAGATGCTTTAGAATGGTTTGCTGATGAAATATTGAGCAACGCATCCATTAAAAAATGGGATACTGTTAAACTCAAATTAATTCAGCGCTTTGGTTATAAAGTTGAAAGCCCTATAGTTGCAGCGTCAAAAAGAAGACTTAGAAAAGAAGAAACCGTGGAAGATTATTTTAGAGATAAAATTAGATTATTAAATCAAACAAGCCTCAATAATGTCGAGAAGCTAAAAATGTTAACGGATGGATTGCCATTAGATTGGAAAAATTATCTCGTAACAGCCCAGCCTAAAGATCCATCACATTGGATGCAGATTGCCATGGAGATTGAACAAAACAATAATCAAATAAGGCAACAACAGAGAAGTAAAACCAAGGTTTTTAATATAACTACACCTACAATCTCAAAAAATTGCCCATATTGGTGTCCTATTTGTAGGAAAAAAGGATTGTATTTTAAACATTGGATAGGTGATTGCAAAGATTATGATCCTAATTATAAAGACAAGCTTAAACACCAAGCAACTAATATCACCACAGATGTTAAACAAACCATAGCTGATTCACTTTGCATAGCAAATACCAATTTTCCTTATAGATTTGTTAATGTTGAAGTTTTACTTAATAATATTCCAGTTTCATCTTTTATTGATACCGGGTCAACTATTTCATTAATGAGCTGTTCGCTTTTAAAACAACATAAGTTAAAATTGAATGTAAACGATAGAATCAAAATTAAACAAGTAGATAGTTTTTGCATATACTTTAGGATCAGTAGAAGTATTTTTGAAAATCCATTCTAAACTTGTCGGGTGTAAGCTTCATGTAGTGAAAAACTTTAGCTATCCATTGCTTATTGGACTTGATGTAGCAGGAAAAATTGGATTAATACTTGACACAAAAGACAAAGCGGTGTATGTTAAAGGAAATGAATGTTTTTATATATCTCCTGAAACGCATCTTCCATCTGTTCAGCAAAAAGAGCTTAATCAATTACTTAAAGAAAATCAAGCATTGTTCAGCCAGCATGAAACTGACATCGGAAGGATTGCTGTTCAACACAAGATCCATACAATTGAACATCCACCCATCAGTTGTAGACCATATAGAAGACCACTTGCCGAATATGATGAAATAAAAAGACAAGTTGAAGAATTGAGTAAAAAGGGACTAATAAGAGAATCTCAGTCACCTTGGGCCTTCCCCGTAGTGTTGGTCTCTAAAAAGGATGGTTCACAAAGGATGTGCATAGATTACCGAAAACTGAATGCAATTACAATTGATGACAAGCAGCCTCTTCCATACATCCAAGATATGTTTGATCGCTTACATAATGCGAAATACTTCACAACACTTGACATAGCATGGGGCTATTGGCATGTTGAAATACATCCAGACTCTGTTGAGAAAACTGCTTTCATTACAAATGACGGGCATTATGAATTTTTAGTTATGCCATTTGGCTTGAAAAATGCTCCAAGTACTTTTCAGCGAATAATTCAGCATATTATTGGAAATCTTCTTTGGAACGGTGTTTGTAATTATCAAGATGATATTCCAATTTACAGCAGTACTTTTAAAGATCATATTGAACTCATGAAGAAAATATTTCACAAGCTTAAAGAAAACAATATCAAACTCAAGTTGAAGAAATGCTCCTTTGCAAAACAAGAAATAAGATATTTAGGTCATATCATAGGACATAACAAGATTAAACCTGACCCTGAAAAAACAAAGGCAATAAATGAGTTCCCTCAACCTAAAACAGTGAAGCGAGTAAGGCAGTTTTTGGGTTTAGCAGGTTACTACAGGAAATTTATCCCTAAATTTAGTGAAATTGCAGATCCTTTAACAAGCCTCACAAGAAAAAATAAGTTATTCAAATGGACTACTGAAGTTAACAAATCATTTCAGGAACTAAAGTCTCATTTATCCACAGATCCAGTTCTTTCTACATATGATCCTTCATTACCATGTAAGCTTTATACAGATGCATCTAAACTGGGAATTGGTGCTATTATAGCTCAAATTGGAAATGATAATCAAGAACATGTAATTTCCTATTATTCAGGGAAACTTCTACCACATCAACAGAACTATTCTGCATTTGAGTTGGAATGCTTTGCTGTAGTTCAATCAGTTGAATACTTTGAAGTTTATCTTGAGAACAATATACATTTGAAGTCATTACAGATCATTCGGCTTTGGAATGGCTCTTCAACGTAAAGAAACCAAAGGCAAAATATCTCCGATGGATAATTGAATTATCAACCAAGTCAATGAAAATAGTTCACAGATCAGGATCAAAGCAAACGCATGTTGATGCATTGTCAAGATCACCAGTATCATTTCATGTATTAATCCCCACTCTTCGACTACACCAACAAAAATCGGATCTCAGTTTTGTAAAGAACTCTCATATTCATCGAGATCTTCTTATGGTGAAACATAATGGAGTTCTAAAAACAGTTGTTCCAGAATCATTCCAAGAAGAAATTCTCAAAGAATACCACGATAATCATTCTCACCCCTCAATTAACAAGACAGTAAGATTGATAACACCATTTTATTGGTGGCCGAATGCTATCAGATGCATCAAAGACTATGTTCGCTCATGTAAAATATGTCAAATAACTAAATGCAGTCATAAACCATTTATTGGAGAATATGTTGCACCAAACTCTGATCTGAAACCACTGGAATTAATATCAATGGGTACTATTGTGCTAGGCTCTGCAGCAAATGAAACCAAGCACAAATACATTCAAGTAATAATTGACCACCTAACAAGATTTGTTTGGGCTTTCCCTACTGTCACCAACACTTCTCAAGCAGTAATTCAATGTTTAGACAAAATCAACAAAGCTGTTCCCCAATTCAAATGTATTTTAACCGACAACGGAAAGAATTTTACATCAAAATAATTTAACAAGTTTTTGAATGAGCATCAAGTTCAACACACCTATTCGACGCCATATCATCCGCAGAGTGATGGACTGTGTGAAAAGATGAATGACACTATACTCACCAAATTAAGAACAAACCTTCAAGAGAATCCAAGACTAAAATGGTCATCATTACTTGCCAAAATTGTGAAAGATTATAATAGCACACCCCATGATGTCACTGGGTTTTCTCCAAATTTCCTACTTTTTGGTGATTGTGCAATACCAGAATTTTCTGAATCACCACATTTCACCATAGAAAATGCAAGGAAGAAAGCAATAGAAAATAGCGCAAAGCATAGAGAAAAGTGGAAAGCACGACACCATGCAAAACATCCGGAGTCGTCATTCAAAGTTGGTGATCTGGTCCTTCGTAAAATAGCTAGTAATGATCCAAGTATGGTCAAAACATCCCCAAAGTATGAGGGTCCTTTTCAAATAACAAGAATATTATCTAGTGTTACGTGTGAATTATTGAAAGATGATTCCTCCTTGATTAAAGTTCATGTGTCACAATTGAAACCATTTATTTTGCGAAAATAAATCCTTCAAGCCGAGGGATATGACACGTTTCTGAATTTTGTAATTAATTTTGTAATTGGTTTTTCATTGATTTTTAATGTGTGATCAATAACTCTTATCATCATTGGAAAAAAGAACAATTAATAAACAGAAGAACAACAACATGGTAAATTTGCCTATTTATTTAAAACAAACAAACAAATTAGATAAAGATTTAAAATAAAACATTTTCTTTAAAAGTTAAAGCAAAAATAAAACGTTACAATATGCTAAAAACATTTACATATAACGGAAATAAAATTTATGAAATATGATATGCAAAAACTATTGAAAACATGATTCATATTTGATTTACAATTAAAATATTTAAGAAATTATTTGATGAATGGATGACAGATCATAACACAACTAGGTAAAGACTATGGATTTATCTTCGTGATGTGTGTTGATACTGTTTTGGTATATCGATTCTTCGATTTATGCTGTTTTTATTATTTGAAATTAGTGATTCCAGAATGAGTATATTATTTTTTGAAAATATGTTCTGAAAATTAATTTTCACATCCTGTAGTTTAAATTGATGGCCGGTGGAACCCTCGTGCCGATATATTAATAATCTACTGTCGTGATTTTTAACGTTGCGGATGTGTTCTCTGATTCTGATGGCGACTGTTCGGCTGGTTTCTCCTATTTTTGAGGCAGGGCACTGTTGGCAGGATACCGAGAATATTGCGTTGTGCTGATTTCCAGGTTCGAATCTGTTATTAGATTCGGTAATAGGGTTTCTTATTATTTGGCCTATGGACCGGAGAGTTCTGAATAAAAACCTAATTCCAAATTTCTTTATTTCGTAAGCCAGTTTTTGATTGGTTGGAGAATATTGTCAGGAGGACAAAGTTTCCTTGTATTCCCTCTTATCTTGACTGGACCGACCGCTCGAGGTAAACAGTGGCGCCACGGAAAAGGAGGAAAGATCTCAGATTCTCCCCTCTCGCTCTAACGGCTGGGTCGATTTGGCTAATGTAAATAGTAACTCTTATTTTATATTTAAAATCTCTCATATAACTCATTAATTAAATATTTAAAGTAATTTGAAGGACTAGTTAATTATTTTCCTCGCGACAATTGTGGTGGAGACGCCGATTAACGAGACAGTGACCAGACGAAGTCGTCGCCTTCAAGGATTTGCAACCAGAGCTATCTACAGTGCTTGCTTTTCCTGCTCGGAAGAAAATGGAGAGAGAAAAAAAACCGACCATATTACAACCGGTGGAGAGACCCTACTGTCTTCTCGGTAGAACGTGGGGAAGATTCGCAGCGTTGTGACGACGATCTAAATTCTATAGAGGTAGTCACTCACCTCTATTCTTGGTCGGCGGGGTTGAAGGTTCAAAATTTAGGCGTCGCTGTTTATAACACTTTTAAAATATACGACGAAAACAGGAGGGAAAATTATATTTATTACAATTTAAGAAAATAAGTAAAGTATTATTTAATTAATTATATATTTAAATATTTACACTGAAAAAGAATCGGAGATCAGGGCAAATTCTAGTGTTCGAAAGTTGTTTACAAGTTCTTCTGTTATTGTTTTCTCATTTTAGCCGCTGCATCCCCGTAGCCGCTTCCGCCGGCCTCCCATTGGCTGCTTCGGACGTCTTCTTTTCCAACATTTCTCCCACCTTTGAGTTGGCGTCTCGACGACTCAAACATGGAAAGGAAAAGTTCAGTAGATCCAATCGGTTGGGTCTCTTGATGGGCCGTCCGTAACTTGACACAACATTCGGGGTTTCAATGTGATGTTGCTCTTGTTGTGAAGTCAAAGGGTCCTCTTCAGTTGTCAATCGAACTTCTTGTGTGGGAGATCGCTCCGTTAGAGGGTCTCGACATCTTATCTCGGGCGTTATCTCTAAATTGTAGAGTTTTTGAATAGGTCGTATTTTATCACCTGATGAAGTTTTCACTTTCGCAACCCTCACAAGTCCGTCTTTTCCTGGATAGAGTTGGATTATTCTGGCTAACGGCCAGTGTAGTCTCTTTAAACTCTCTTGTCCAATGAGTACCATGTCTCCCACCTTGAATGGTATGGTAGTATTCAGGCGTCTCGTTTCTTGTCTCAGGAATCCAAAATATTCGATACGAAATCGTTCTCTAAGATCTTCTCGTACACGTCTGATATATTGATATTTGCGGGAGAGGGTCTGGTCATCAATCAAGTCCAGGTCTGGAACGCCAACCTCTCTGACCTCATGTAAGAACAACGAAGGTGTCAATGGAGCGAGATCCTCACTTTCTTCAGTTAGGTAGGTCAGTGGGCGTGTGTTCATCAAGCTTTCGACGTCACACATTACCGTGGAAAGTTCTTCATATCCCAAGGAGGTTTGACCGAGAATCCTAAAGAAGATTTGTTTCATCATTCCAATCAAACGCTCCCACTATCCACCCCACCAAGGAGCACCAGGCGGTATGAATTTCCAGGTGATGTTTTTCAATGTGGGATCACATTTTAATCTTGAAAAATCAATCTTCTTTAAAGCATTAGCCATACCTTTGAAATTAGTCCCATTATCCGAATACACAATCAATGGTCGGCCTCTTCGAGCAATAAATCGGCGGAAAGCTTGGAGGAAGGCTTCCATAGACAAAGATGTCACAAGTTCCAGATGAACTCCTCTATACACTGCACATGTGAAGATGACAATCCATGCTTTCTTCTTATTCTTTAAGATAAGATGTCCAGTTAGATCAACTCCTATTATTTCGAAAACTGCAGCATCTCGTACTCTGTCTTCTGGTAATGATGTTGACTCGACGGTAGCTGGTGTCGCGGTGAATCGTTTACAGCGAATGCATTGATTGATGATCTTCTTGACGGGTTTCCTGGATCTTAGTATCCAATAGTTTTCTCTCAGAATACCGAGGAGAGTTTGTAGACCGACGTGCCCGTGGGTTTCATGGTTCCACCTGATGAGCAAAGAAACCAAAAAGTGATCTGAGGGCAATAAAATGGGCATTCTAAAATTAGCGAAATCTTCTCTTCTGCAAATTTTAGTTTTTATTCTCAAAATCCCTGAAGAGTCTACTAGCAACTTAAAGCCTTGTAGTTTCTTATCTTCATGCCCTGAAAACGGTTCTCTCTGGATAAGTCTTATCAGTATTATTTCTGACTTAGTGATTTTCTCTGTACTGAGATCTGAAATTATCTTTCTTCTATCAATCTTGGCGTTGTTGAAGAATCTGTATATCCAGGCGGTGATTCGTACTATTCTCAAAAAATGGAAATAACGTCCAAATAAATTTTCATTTTCTCTTGTCGTACACAAGGTGTTCAGGATGGTCTTTGCGCCTTTCAGAATAAACAATCTCCAAATCAGGGATAATGGTTGATTTGGGCCACTCTTCTTGGGATACCTTTAACCATGCAGGTCCCTCCCACCATCTTGTCTCCTTAAGTGATTCTGCTGAACATCCCCGAGATGGAAGGTCTGCCGGGTTTAATCGGCCTGGTATGTGGCGCCAAGATCCAGATCTTGTATGACGTTAGCTGCCAAACGAGCTCCAATCAGACAAGCCAAAAGCTCCAATCTTGGGATGGTGAGTTTTTTCAGTAGAGCTACTCGTGTTCGAGCCTGTATCAATTGGATGTCTACTCTATCTTCCTTTTCAATGCGGAGGAAAATACAGGTTGCATAGGCAAACTGACTGGCGTCGCAAAAGATGTGGAGAGTGGTTTTCTCTACATAGGAGTCCTTAAAACAAAGCCATCTAGGAATTTCTATGTTAGGCAAGTGTTTCAGTTTGCTAAACCACTTCCAAAATCTTTGTACTAAACATCCAGGTAGGACTTCGTCCCATGTCAACTTTTGTATCCAAGTTTCTTGTAATATCAACTTGGGAATTAAAGTCACAGGACAAGCAACTCCTAATGGATCAAATATCTTGCTCGCTATTGAAAGTACTTTTCTCTTGGTGGTTGGTCCAATTAATTCAAAATCTTCCAAACCAATTGTCAGTGTGTCTCTATCAGTATTCCATGTTATTCCTAAAATGTTCACTTCCTTATTCAGTTGGTTCATAAGAGAAAAGTCTGTAACGTTACTCACCCAATCTCGGAGATTGAAACAAGCTGTAGAGAGCAGTTCAGTAGATTCTTTCACGAATTTCTCCGTTTCTTCAACATTCTGAAAACTGGATAAACAATTGTCAACATAAAAGGATGATTTCAACTGTTCAGCTGTGATTTTTAAATGTTCAGGAGCCTTATCTAAGTGGAGAGATAAGGTAGCCTTTAAAAGATACGGACTAGTGGTAATTCCAAAAACAACCCTTTTATGTCGATACGTGATCAATCTTCCGTCTTCTGTGTGCCACAGGAATCGTAAATAATCTCGGTCTTCTTCTTTTATTCCAATTTGTAAAAATGCTTTCTCAATATCGGAAGAGACACCAACTTCATATTTCCGGAATTTATTTAAAAGTCTTGGTATAATTTCTATCAAATTGGGTCCCTTATCCAGACAGTCATTCAGGGAAAGTTTACCTCTCTTCCGGGCCGACGCATTGAATACTGGCCGTATTCTAGAAGTGTGACTGTTCCTTTTATACACTGGTCGATGTGGCAGGTAGTGTACACCATCTAGTTTATCCTCTCTGGCATACTCGATTATCCCCTGTTTCATCCATTCTTCAAAGATTTGTCCATATTCATTCATGTCTCCAACTTCTTCAAGTTTTCTTCTTACAGAACTTAGTTGGTTTTCGGCTAGGTCTTTATTCGAAGGAATCCTTTCCTTGTCTTGCACCCAGGGTAGAGCTACCTCATAGCGCCCCTCGATATCTCGCGTCGTGGTGTGGGCGAAATGTTCCTCCATTTCAGCTTGTAATGACTGAGTCTTCTTCTCAACCTCCGCGTCAGAGACTCCAATTGCATCTAATTTCCACAAGTTTTCTAGATCCAAAGATAGAAGTGTGGTCACGCAAAGGGAGCTGATGTCATCTCTCACCTCCGTTGGAGGAATCTTTCCCATCACAGTCCATCCTAGTTTGGTACGGATTGCCACCAGTCCAGATGAGATCCTTCTCTGATCATCAGTTAGCAATCTCCCGGCGATGTCCGCGCCTATAAGGACTTCTATACGGTCTCTCATCAAATCAGACACGTCGAGTTCTTCGCTCCCTTCTAAAAATGATCTGGGACACACCGGAGGTATGCTTCCACAGATAAGGGGTTGACCAAGTGCTTCAAACTCACAGCGATAGGAATTATTGATGTCAGATAAATGAATGGTATAGACCTCATGTTCAACTACGTCGGTACTCGATCCTCCAAACAAGGAATGCAGGAAGAACTCTCTCCTAGATTGTTCGTATTCCATTTCCATTGCTGTGCTATGTAAAATATACGATCTTTGGGATCTGGTGTAGCCCGTTCCGTCTTCTCCGTTCTGTTCCCTTTGAGGGTGACTCTCAAAGTAGGTAACAAGACGTCTGGGGAGGTTGATAAGTTGGCGAGAGTTTCATCTTGCACCGTTGGAGACTTGGAAGATCCACCTCTATCTAAAATCAGTTTTGTGCACATGACATCCAGGTGGGAAGACATGTTGCAGATCGAACAACGGACTACATTTCTTCAAAATTTACTTAAATGAGAGAAGGCCGAAGACATTTATAACAAACGCCTTTTTTCTTCATGAGTGATCTCTTTTCGTTTAAACTAATATTAGCTGCAAAATCACACTTAGGGCTTCCATGGTTGTCTTTACCACAAAATACACATTCATTCGATTTGTGAACTGAATTCAAAAGTTCTGAAGCTGTCGCAATTGGTTTTTTATTGTAGAATCTTGTCTTTGGATGTTTGTTTACCAAATTAGGTTTAGAAGTTGATTCATTTCCGGTACCGATTTCGTTTCTAAAACTCTTCTCCCGTGCAGTTAATTGTCTTTCCAGAAAGGTAATCAAGTCATTAATTACTTAACCTGTCGGGAGTTCTTTGTTCAATTGCAAATTAAGGTCTGCAGGTAGAAGATTTATTATTATCGGGCACAACAGTTGTCCGTAAACATCAATGGACACGTTTAGTGACTCGAGACTTCTTATATGAACAGAAAGGTTGTCAAAAAGTTCGCGGAAGGTTCTTACATCGCTTGACGTTTTGAGTGGTCTCATTGACAACAAATTGTTCATATGTCGGCTAATCAAAATGTCTTCTCGCCCAAATCTATCTTTAAGTAATTTTATAGATTTCTCATAATTTTGTCCGCAGATAAAGCGAAACCTTCGACTGTGTTTAGTGCAGTTCCGCCGAGATGTGACTTCAGATAGTTAAATTTATCGATCGGGTTCAGTGAGTTGTTCTGGTGTATAGCTGCCTCAAAAGAATTCCAGAACGTCAGCCATTCACTAAAGTTTCCATAAAATTTCGATATCTTCAATTTCGGAAGTTTCACAGTCGTGCAGGAAGGTACATAATGTCTCATTTCATTTTCATCTATTCGTGAGTTCGAATTCGGTATATTTTCGCCATGAAAATCTGATTGGCGAATCTTTTTATTTGCCCTAAATCTCCAGGTAATATATTTCTCTCGATATTCCTCTACGCCCTGTAATTCCTTCTCTAAATCGTCAGTTTCAAGAAGCGTTTCTATTTCGTGATCCACTAATTTAAGTTCGTTAAATGATTCATTCAATTGTTCTAATAATTCTTCAAGATCAATTCTAATTAGCGTGTCAAGTCCACTTTCAATCTTATTGCATGTTTTCGTTAAATATGATCTGTTAATAGCACGCTTCTTTTTTAAACGTAGAATTAATTCTTCCGCCATCTTGTAAACAAAGCAGCAAGTAGGGTTAGCTAGCGAGTTCCAAAATGGTCAGCTTAAAATGATTTTTTTTTTCAGAAATTTACCTTCAACGGTCCCGGCTGGGATGCCAAAAATATTGCGATTTCACCGCCACTCTGTGTTGTGACGACGATCTAAATTCTATAGAGGTAGTCACTCACCTCTATTCTTGGTCGGCGGGGTTGAAGGTTCAAAATTTAGGCGTCGCTGTTTATAACACTTTTAAAATATACGACGAAAACAGAAGGGAAAATTATATTTATTACAATTTAAGAAAATAAGTAAAGTATTATTTAATTAATTATATATTTAAATATTTACACTAAAAAAGAATCGGAGATCAGGGCAAATTCTAGTGTTCGAAAGTTGTTTACAAGTTCTTCTGTTATTGTTTTCTCATTTTAGCCGCTGCATCCCCGTAGCCGCTTCCGCCGGCCTCCCATTGGCTGCTTCGGACGTCTTCTTTTCCAACACCCTCTTATCTTGACTGGACCGACCGCTCGAGGTAAACAGTGGTGCCACGGAAAAGGAGGAAAGATCTCAGATTCTCCCCTCTCGCTCTAACGGCTGGGTCGATTTGGCTAATGTAAATAGTAACTCTTATTTTATATTTAAAATCTCTCATATAACTCATTAAATAAATATTTAAAGTAATTTTAAGGACTAGTTAATTATTTTCCTCGCGACAATTGTGGTGGAGACGCCGAGTAACGAGACAGTGACCAGACGAAGTCGTCGCCTTCAAGGATTTGCAACCAGGGCTATCTACAGTGCTTGCTTTTCCTGCTCGGAAGAAGATGGAGAGAGAAAAAAACCGACCATATTACAACCGGTGGAGAGACCCTACTGTCTTCTCGGTAGAACGTGGGGAAGATTCGCAGCGTTTGGTGAGCGATTTCCAGCGTGTGGTACGTTACAACAAGTGGGATGACTCCATGTGTCTGGCCAACGTCATCTTCTGCATCACTGGCACAACGTAGTGCTGGTTCGAAAACTTCGAGGAAATCTTGAATTCGTGGGAGGAAATTAGGATAGAGTTTTGTGAAATATTTGGAAACAAGGAAGACATGGCTAGAAAAGCCGAGAACATTCTTCGACCTAGAGCGCAGACGAGTGGGGAAAACGTCGAGAGCTACATACAAGAAGTCCTCCTTCTTTGTAAACAGAGCAACCCCAGAATGTCGGAAGGAGAAAAGGTGAGCCACCTGATTATAGGCGTAGCGGAGGAAGTGTATCAGGCACTTGTTAGGATGGACATCAGCACGGTGGACCAATTTGTTGCGTTCTGACGCCGATTCGAGGCATTAAAGAGGAAGCGTGTTGCACCGCCCAGGTTCAACCGACTGCCCAATGTGACCACCATCTCGACCGCTGAACCTGAGAACCTAGAAGCCCTGATTAGAAGAATAGTAAGAGAGGAGGTTCAGAAGTTTATGGCTCCTCCCTCTACATTTGCCGCCCAGAATATCGACACTCCACCTCCCGACCTTCGGGATGTCATCCGTAGTGAAATCCAGCAGACATTGGCTCCTATCTCTGCCCCTCGTCAGCCCGAGAGCTTACGCCTTCGGCGTCAATATCTCCCCCAGAACGATTAAGTTCACCGACGAAGATCCGGAAGGCCATCAAATAATCAAAGGACTCAGTGGCGTACTGAAGATGACAGACCGATCTGCTTCCATTGTGGGCGTCCTGGCCACGTTGCACGTTATTGCAGAGACAGACGCCAAGTTTTAGCGGAAGCCAGACTTGGAAGAGAAACAGTCGATTTCGGAAGACCAATAACGGAAAATTACACCATGGGCGAATCAGGAAGCGAACTATTCCAAGGTAGATTTAGAAACCCGTCGCCATATTCCCACCGCGGAAGATTCCAAGCCTCCAGAAGAACATTACAATCCCCTGCTGGCCGTCCCAGCCGCTCACCCAGTCGCCGCAGTGAGGAAAACTAGATGGCGCGCCCTCTGGAGGTGTGGCTGCCACAGACGAAAATCCTCCCTGCCGTATAGCCGCTACATTGGAAATGAACTGGATATCTGTCAACATACAAGGACGAAATTTACAATCTCTTGTGGACTCCGGCGCTAATTACTCAGTAATTTCCAAAGCTTTAAGACCTTCTATAACTGCCCCAGTTTTTAAAGAAAATGAACCACTTCTAAGAGCCGCGGACGAGAACCCTATCGTGACCCTTGGTAAGTGCCCTTTAGAAGTTAAAATCAAACAACTCGATATTATTTTTTATTTTGTAGTAGCCGGTGAATGTAGCCACGATGTGGCTAGGATTTCTTCAGAGCCACAGATGCCATTATAGATTGTGGGAAATACACATTGTAATTGAGCGAAGGTGAAAAATCCTACGAATGGAAAGACCTGAAACCTTTTGCCGCTATGGACTGTGTTATACCGCCGAAATATTTTGGCAAGATAGTTGTCACCAACCAGGATGTATTTGGCAGCAGAGATGTAGTCGTTACAGGTTTCAAACGCCTGCAGTTGGAAAAAGGACTTTTTATTCCCTCTTCCCTCGTTAGATTCTTACATGGCAGAGCGATGTTGTGGGTGACTAACAGTACTCATCAGTCTCAAGTGATACCTTCGGACATGAAGGTAGGAACAATGCAAGATCTAGAAGTAGGGAGCATATCTAATCTTGACGCTCATTCTGAAATAGCTGGAAAAGACGAAGTAACTTCCCTAGATGTGAGAGAATGTTTAATTTCAATGATTTCTACTGATTTGGAGGAAACAAAGAAAAACAGATTACTTACGTGCCTAAATGAGTTTGCTGAT
>CP092876.1:49861892-50025902 GCA_030710605.1 Cordylochernes scorpioides
CAACATGTCTCCTAGAGTTTTGTTGAACCTTTCAGTCAGGCCGTTGGTATGGGGATGGTAGGCCGTTGTAAATCTGTGCACAATTCCGCACAGAGCATTGATCTCTTTTATTACTTGAGAAATGAAATTTCTGCCGCGATCTGTTATCATTTCTCTAGGAGCTCCATGCTTCAAGATGACGTCTTCAACCAGGAACTTAGCTGTTTCGATTGCTCCTCCGTCTGGGATCGCTTTCGTTATGGCATACCTTGTCATATAATCGGTGCACACAATGATCCAACGGTTTCCATCTTTAGAAACTGGAAATCTTCCAAGGAGATCAACCCCGACTTTATAGAATGGCTTTTCTACGGGCGGTATGGATACAAGTTGTCCAGCCGGACGTCGAGGTAATTTCTTCCTTCGTTGACACTCCCGACAATGGCTTACATATTGGCGAACAGTTCTATAAAGGCCAGGCCAATAGAATCGTTTTTTGACTTTGTCATACGTCCGGGCGAAACCCAAATGCCCAGCTGTAGGAGCATCATGTAAATCTGCCATAACTTCCGATCTTAAGTGCTTAGGGATCATCATAAGCCAGGGTCTTCCAGTTGTGCTATAGTTTTTCTTGTATAAGATGCCGTCGATAATGCTGAATTCCTTTCTGGTGTAGCCCGAGTTTAAATTATCGATTATTTTAGCTAAATCCGGGTCTTTAGTCTGCTCTATATCGACGTTGGTTAGTGACATCACAGCACTTGGTTGATCGTTCTCAAGCGGGCTCCTTGACAGACAATCGGCATCCTTATGTTTGCGTCCGCTCTTGTAGATAACGGTCACGTCAAATTCTTGCAACTTCAGCGCCCATCTTGCCAAACGGCCAGAAGGATCTTTCTGCCCTACCAACCAACATAGAGAATGATGGTCAGTGACAACCGTGAATGGTCGACCAAACAAATATGGGCGGAATTTGCTAATAGACCAGACTACAGCAAGGCATTCTTTTTCCGTTGTAGAATAGTTATTTTCAGCCTTTGTCAAGCTTATAGATGCATAAGCTATAGGCCGCTCCTTTCCACCTTGTATTTGTAGAAGAACAGCTCCAATACCATGTCCGCTTGCAACCGTGTGTAGATGGGTATCAGCGGATTCATCAAAGTGTCCTAAGACAGGCTCTGAAATTAGAGCTGTTTTAAGGACTTCAAACGCTTTCTCTTGAGCTGCATCCCAATAAAATTGTTTTTCAGTCTTCAGTAGGTCATGCAAAGATCTAGCTTTGTCGGCAAAGTTCTCAATAAATCTTCGGTAATAGGAACATAATCCAAGAAAGCTCTTCAGTTCAGAGATATTCCTTGGCCTCGGAAATTTAGAGACGGCTTCAACTTTATCTGGATCTGGATGAATTCCATTGGCGTCAACAAGGTGTCCCAAAATCTTTATCCTCCTTGATCCAAAAAGACACTTTTTGTAGTTCAAGCTTAGTCCAGCTTTCTGGATGCAGCTTAATACAAGTTGTAGACGACGTAGATGTTCCTCAAAGGTAGGTGCGTAAACTACGATGTCGTCCAGGTAGCAAAGGCACATGTTCCATTTAAGACTGCCCAGAACACTATCTATCATCCTTTCAAACGTTGCTGGAGCTTTGCAAAGACCGAAAGGCATTACTTGGAATTCATACAGCCCATCTGGAGTGATGAAAGCAGTTTTCTCCCTGTCTTTTTCGTCCACTTCAATCTGCCAATACCCGGACCGAAGATCCATCGTGGAGAAGTAACTAGAGCCGGCTAAACTGTCCAAGGCATCGTCAATGCGTGGCAGCGGGTAAACATCTTTTTTTTTTGTTATCTTTTTTAATCGACGGTAATCTACGCAGAATCTCCAGGTCCCGTCTTTCTTTCGAACTAGAATAACTGGAGATGACCAAGGACTTTCAGAGGGCTTCACGATGTGATTTTCAATCATCTTGTTCACTTCATCTTGAATTAGTCGTCGTTCACTTGGTGCTACTCTATAGGGCCGCTGTTTGATAGGAGACTGGTCGCATGTGTTTATCTTGTGCTTCACAGTACTGGTGGGCTTAATAGGAGTACTCCCAAAGTCAAATATGCCAATAAACTCGTCAAGGCATGAAACAAGCTGTAACCTTTGAATTTCAGACAGCCCTGGATCTAGAGTAAGGTTTATCTTCTGTGACCATTCACGTGACTTTAGCTGCGTTTCTTGTAACTTATCGCTGGATTCAATAAGACTGCAGATATTCCCATTCTCATAACTTTCCATGGTGCACATATTCATTCCTGATGGAATCAGTTGCGGCCAAGACGCTCCATTCGCCACCCAAATGCTACCTCGGCCGTGTCGAAATGTAACCAATGAGTTTGGTATAAGAACTTCCTTTCTTAATAATAAGTCCTTAGAAGTTGAGACTAAAACATCTCTAACACCACATATTTCTTCGTTTATCACACTGATCTTCTTTATTGATTTAGGTGGGATGACAAAGTCGTCGGAAGCAAACAATCTCTGGTTTTCCTCCTCTCGAGATTCCAGGACGGAGGTTTCCCCGAGATGGAGTTCATTTCTGCCACAATCAATGACGGCCTCGGTGGCCTTGAAGAAGTCCCATCCAAATATGATGTCATGGCTGCATTCCACCATAACAACGAATTCAAATGAGATATTCAGACCATTAACTTCTATGTTCAGGACACATTTTCCTAGGGTCTCTATTAAATTTTTATTTGCGGCTTTAAGAATGGGACCTGGTTCTTTGAAGAGAGGTGTCTTTAGTTCGCGTCGAAATTTGTCTGAAATAACAGAAAAGTCGGCTCCTGAATCCACCAATGCTTTAATTTTGCGTCCATTTATTTCGACCATAACAAAATTTTCTTTTAATTTAGCGGCGATATACCCTGGAGGATTTTCCTCAATGGCGACCTCACCCCCGTTAGAAGCCGCTCCACTTAGTTTTTCACATTCAGAGGCATGGGAGAACGGCTAAAACGACGGGCTGGCGACTGGGATTGTCTTCGGGCTGGCGACCTTGCGCGGTTTGGATGTGGGGAAGAGCTCCGGTAGAAGTACGTCGAGGTTTGGGGCGTTACATAGTCGTCGTCGGCGTCATATCTCGGGGGTCGACTCGAAAATCCAACATTTCTTCCTTCTCCGCCATTCCTTGACCTGGCTTCAGCGAAGACCTGCCGTCGTTCCCTACAATAACGGATGACATGTCCGGGTCGTCCGCAGTGGAAGCAGATAGGTTTGTCGTCGTAGGTTCTCCAATGTTCCGTTTTCCTGGGTTGGGTTGGTCGGTCGATATTATAAAAGGGCTTTCGTGGTTGTTGTTGTACCACGTTGACTTGTGGTATGGTAGGTTGTAGAGCACGGCTGACCTCTTCCCTCACAGTCTGTTCCAGGGCGTTCACCTCTCGGAGCGGATTGATCACTTCAGGTGCTGAGAAAACCTTTTGTATCTCTTCTCTAACGATGCGGCGAATTAAGCCGGCCAAGTCGTCTGAGTCGTCAACACACGAAATGGGCATTACGTTTGACAACCTGGCGAATTTCGTACGGCCGATCCGGCGCTGCTTGACGGTTGTCAGATGACGGCAGAACTTCAGGATCTCATCTACCGTCTGTATGTCTTTCGCCACCAATACCTGGTATGTGTCCTCCGAAATTCCCTTTATAATGTGAGCAACTATCTCACCTTCTTCCATGCGAGGGTTCACCTGGTGGCAGAGACTAAGAATCTCCTGGATGTATGACTCGCTGGATTCCTCGGCTTTCTGTGCTCTTGACTTCAGAACTTCCTCGGCGCGTCGAGCAGAATCCTCTTGCAGTCCGAACACACCGCGGAATGCGTCTTCAAAGCTTCTCCACGAGTTGAGTGATTCTTCGTTATTATCAAACCACCTTCCAGCAGTTCCGTTCAAGTAAAATACGACGTTGGCAAGCTTCATGGTCTCGTCCCATCTGTTGTACTTCGACATTCTCTCGTACTCTTTCAACCACTGTCCAGGGTTTATATTTCCATCTCCAGAAAAGGTAGAAGGATCTCGTTTACGCTGACAAGGGAGGTAGGATCCGCTAACAGTAGGTCTGTGGTCGTCTTCCATTTCTATTCGTTGTGGCAAAGGTTGAAGAATTGGTTCACGTCCCTGTAGACGTCGACTTCTTCGAAGTTCCGTCACGCTACCCAGCGTCTCTGCCAAAATATGTCGTGGAGATAAATAAAGCAAGGGCAAGTTTGGGGATAATTAATTTATTATAAGGGGTATTGATAGGGAGAGAGAGAGAGTCAATACGACTTACCCCAAGACAGAGTTAATCCTAATGAGGGACCTCAGCTCCCCCCGCCGGCCAGATTCCCCAGAACCCCTCACACCCGGTGTCCAGCGATGATTGACAGACGTCCCATGGGGCCTCTCGTGATTGGAGCCACTTAGCTTCTTGACAATATATTTAATAATATTTTATTCTAATTGAAGAATATAGCAGTTGAAAGGAATAAATATGGTAAATAAAAATAAAATTTTAAAATATTATTTAAAAATAATCATGAAAATCTTTTAAAAAAATTCATTTATAGATGTCTGTTTTTTGCACAGAAATCCTATTCAGGATCTATTCCAGATGGTCATTTTGAAAAAACATACATGCTTTTCTTCTTCTTAATGTTTTTTAATAAATAAATTTTAATGTATTAAAGGCATCCACTGCTGCTGCAGGTGTTATTGATTTTGTGTTTAAATCTTTAATAATAACACGGAAATGGAATATTGAAATAACATGTTATCATAATCATTGTGGCTACATTTTATGAAGATTTATTTATTTAAAAGGAAATTATTTGTAAATTTTAAAATAACAAAAAATTTTAATGCTGAAATTTAAAAATAAAATATTATTGTTAATTAGCGCCTGAAGCCTAAATTCCCACGTAAAAAAATAATAACACCCGCGATATTGTGCAACGGCACTGCAAAGTGAAACTTAAACTAACCAGGAACCAAAAGTGCGCAGTCGAGATCCGATCGCCGCCTGCCGATCGCCGCCGTAATACTTTTTAAGCGGTAAAGTTGTATGTAAAAAAACATTCGACTGTCGAAATTCGAATTTTAAAATGGTCGGACTAACGGAAGTGTCGAATTACAGTTTGTTATTTGATAGGCTGGAGGTTGGAACATCAGAACATGGTCGAATTATCGCCGAGTGTCGAATTGGCGTGTGTCGAATTAACGAGGTTATACTGTACATGTTTATTTTTTTTTTGTTTATACAGTATGCCAGTTTCTAAGTCTCAGACCCTGGAATTACTTGTGCCAGAGTGAAATGACATTCAGGGATGGTTCACCACTGTATCAGAGGTTACACTGCAATGATAATCTTTTGATCTGTTGTTGTTTCTTATCCCCTTGTGTAAAGATTACACGAATTCCATGAGTTCATGCTCCTCGAGCTGTTTTATGATGAGCAGCGTCCTCTCCCAAAGGTCCTGTTTATTGAATCTAATGCAAGCCAAAATGTGTTCTGGAGCTGCAGGTACCAAACTACATTTTGGGCAAGTGGGATAAATTTTCTTATTATTTTCTATCTTCAATGGCTTGAGATAGCCTGTTCTAAATCTTGTTAGTGTTGTTTGATGCTGTCTATTTCTGATTTTCAGAGCTCCTCCTGGGTTCACTCCACTGTACCAACTGTGCTTAGGTGGGATCCTCCAGTTCTTGTTTATTTTTGTTTTGGCTATTGTTTCTATTTCTTTAAAAGTAAGTTTATTTTTCTGTGGCAAGGGTTCTTTTGTGGCTTTTTTCGCTAGCACATCAGCAGCTTCATTGCCTTCAATGCCAAAGTGTGAGGGTATCCATTGAAGGTGAATTTTTGAGAGTTTTTGGAGATAACCAATTATGTTCCTGCTTACTTTGTCTCTGAGTTCCCCTGTGTGACTCAAGTGTTGTATGACACTTCTACTATCAGTAAGAATCCAGATAACTTGATAATTAGTATTTCTGATGGATTTTAAGGCTTCATAGATGGCTATAAGTTCTGATCTGATCTTTGATCTTAATCTGTAATATTTTTGTGCCATTTTTGTGTTGATATAGCTTTTGTTTTTATCACCCTCTTTGGCATAAGCATCAAATGTTGCTTTTCTGAATCCACCAACAGTATGATGTAAAGCTCTCTCTACATTGTAATGTTTTAATGTTGTATGCAGTGACGGAGCTCCAGGAGGAAGGCAAGAATGCCATTGACTCACCAGGAAGTCCCGCCCAGCCAGACCTGCCACCGCAGGACTACATCCTTGGTTAGACTTCCTTTGTCAAACTTTGTCAAAGGTTTATTCTTTTAATAGAACAAGATAATTTATCACACCCTATATAACAACTTCATGGAATGCTTCTTATAGGAATGGACATTCTTAACCAGACCACCTGTTGTAGGGAAATTTCAATTTTACATTAACGCAGCTTTATTAATTTAAACAAATTTATTATTCAAATACAATGAGAGAGGTTAAAACAAACTAAATAAAAATGCGAGAAAAGTTTAGCCTTTACTTTAAGCCATTACCCTTGTAAAAATAAAATAATTAACTACTTGGTCTAAACATAACATATTTCACAGGTTTGTTTACTAATGTCAACAAATCCCCCCTTTAGTAAGCAAACCTAAATTAGGTCTAAAAAGAAGTCCCATATATTTACAAGCAATCTCTGGATTCTTGCTCCTGGCAGTCTTTTAGTGAGAAGGTCTGCTTCTTGAGCTTCTGAGTTCATGAAGGAGATCCTCTTTGAGACTTCATCTTTTACGAATAAATATTTTCTATTGATGTGCTTGGTTCTACAATGATGAGATGTTCCTTTAATCCAGTCTATTGCTGATTTACTGTCTGTCTTCAGAACGAGTGGTATTTCAACACAAGATTGCTGACCTATTTCAGAAAGAACGTTCATAAACCACTTCAGCTCTTTAGTGCCCTCACAGATAGCCATTAATTCCACTTCGCATGTTAACAAGGCTACCAGTGGCTGTTTTTGAGATTTCCAACTAGGTAGTGAAGGTCACAGTTTAATTAAATATTCTGAAAATGATTTTGAGTCCTTAGTTGAGGACCAGATAACATCTGTAAAGACTTCAATTTTCCCTCTTATTCTGTCATACCATAGCTTGTAGCTTTTTGTTCCCTTCAAGTATCTATATATTATTTTAAGTGCAGTATAAGGTGAATGACCTTGGGATCTTTGTTGTATTGGGAGAGTTGATTAACATAAAATGTTATAGTGGGCCTTGTTCCCACTGATAGGTACATCAAGGAACCTATCATTTCTTGGTAAAGTTTAGGGTCCAAAGGTGAAGTATCTGAGTGATTATCCAGATCTTGATTAAGATCACCAGGAGTTTTTACTGGATTACATTCTGCAAGGTTAAATTTCTTCAAAATCTTTTCCACATAGGCTTCTTGTGAAAGTTCAAAACAATTTTCCTTTTCTTCGACTTTGATACCAAGAAAAAATGAGTTGCCTCTAGGTTGACCTTATTGGTAAAATAAAATTTACATAATAAAAAAGGAGGTTTTTATCCTACATATATATTTATATAAAGAGACAAGGTCGCCTCTCCCATCAAAATAGACGTCTAAAACCAGATGGCGTCTGGTTTTAGACGTCTATTTTGACGGGAGAGGCGACCCATGTCTCCTTAGATCAATTTCTTCCCGGCAAAATCTCCATATATATATATTTTAAAAAGGCATCCCCAACTGAAAGTTGCTAATGGCTTGCGCCATCTATCGGAATAAATATCAACTATTCTCGTTGATTTTTAATTATTTCAGAATTGGCCAAATACCCATTCTTGATTAATCAAGAAAAGCTAACCACGGACGCGTTTTGGGCTATTGGCCCTCATCAGCGTGGTGCAAGCTGTACCTCAACGACCAAAAGAAATTGGTCATTAAGGCATCCTGAAAAATCATGAACGGGTAGTTAAGGCCAGAATTGTGTGAGAACGCTACACAATGTGAAAAAATAGTACAAATGTAATATTGTACTGGGATAAGTGCAATATACAAAGTACAATTACATTTGTACTATTTTTTCATATATATAAATATATATATTTTTTTATATTCCAATTTTAGAGTATGTACCGCCGAACAATTGTGTACAATGTATATATATATATATGTTAAATTCCTGAAGATACAATAATTCAAATTAAATGGTCTGGTCACACCAACATATGCTATAGAAAACAACACTTCTCGTGCGCGCATCACGCGGATAATAAGCTTACAAGGTTTTGAATTTTCCAAGAAGATAGGCGAATAGCCTCTTCGAAATATTGAATTTTAATAAATTTATTGATCCAAAATATGCCTTTATTTTAAATATATATGTTGCAGATCCACTGCCTTTTTTGTGTGTGTTTTAATTTTCATTTTATTTAGAGATATTGAGATGGGGGCCTTCAAAATGTAAGAAAGCCGTGGAAGAAGACGCCCCCCCCCCCCCCCCCCCCACCGCGGCTCGATAGGCGGTGGTGATTTCACGCCATGATGCAACTTCCGCCCTCTCTCGCCCTTCTTTTTTGTTCTCTTTGTTATAAAGTTGTTGTGGTCCTCGCGTTTTGAGACCCAAAACTCTATCTCTCTCTTTTGAAATAATTCTTTACCTATAATTTTTGTATTAATTATAATAAATTTCTCTTTCTTCCCAACAATCATTGAGTTGCAATAGTTTTAATTTATTTTTATGCTGGTTACGCCGTCCAGTGATTCGAATTCTTTGTCCAAAGCTCGACATTTTTTGGTATCCGCGACAGGACGGTACAACAGCATATTTTGTAACTCAAAATGAATCGCCTCAAGAAAGGAAGAAGGCCTGTTCGTGGCCAAATCACAAAGCTCATCAACAGTGTTGAAACAGTCCTGAAGAAGCCTGTAGAAGAACTGGACAAGGCAGACTTGAGGGTCTCAGCACTACAACTTGAAGATTTATGTCGAGATCTTCATGAATGGGATGAGAAAGTAACCGAGGCGCCATGTTGGATGAAGAAATAACAGGACAAAGAATATGATGAACGTCTGAAATACGACAGACTAATCAAAAGGATGAGAGAAGAGTTAGAAAAGGTACTGAATCCTAAGAAAGGTGTGTCGCCCTAGCCTGATGAAACATCTTCGGATACAAGCAACAGTACAAGTCGGAGAAGAGTTCTGCTTCCCAAGAGAAAACTCCCAGAGTTTGGAGGTGATGTACGGGAATGGATCACCTTCTGGTCGAGGTTTGAAGACATCCACAACGACGAGGATCTCTCAGACTCAGATAAGTATCAATATCTAGTAGACTGCATGTTGGAAAATTCCGAAGCTCAGCAACTTGTTATCAAAGATCTTAAAGAAAGATTTGGGCGAGATAACATGCTAATCAAGGTCTATGTTCGAGATCTATTGTGGTTGGTCATCCGAAGTGCACAAGAGAGAACTCTCTCAAATTAGGCATTTAAGTATGCTTGGTGTAACTACGGACAAGTGTGCTGATATATTGTATCCGGTAGTTGAATCATGTCTACCGGAGGATGTCCTCATCTCATGGCAGCGAAGCAGTGAACCGGAAGACCTAGAAAGCTTGATGAAATTTCTTCGTCGTGAGGTCAATCAGACGAAGGATAGAGAAATGGCCTACACTAAGCATTCAGATCCCTTAGCTCAGCCTACACCAGGGAAGATAGAGACGAAGAAAAGAAGTTTCAATGCAAGGCGTGAAATTGCTACAACCCCTGGATTTATGCATTCCGACATCTCACCAACACTGCGTGAGAAATTTAAATGCATTTTCTGCGTCAATGGTCATCCAAGTCAAGACAGTCGAAAAGGAATGAAAATGGGCATGGACCAGAAAAATGAGAAAATCAAGAGCTACAAAAGATGTTTCAAATGTCTGCTTCCAGGCCACAGAAGCAGGCAATGCAAAAGAAAAGTGCGCTGTGATTTCTGCAAGAGGGATGGGCATTATGCCATCATGTGTAGAAGTGTACATCATGCTGAAACTGAAAGAAAGAGTCCACAACGACCACAGAATTCAACGTCAACTCCGAGTTCGAGTGATGTAGCTACGGTGAATGAGATGTCCAACTGTGTAAGCACCAAAGCATGCCTTGAGACATTATTAGTGAAAGTTTGGGGTCCTAAAGGTAGAAAAGTGGTACGGGCAGTAATTGATAGTGGATCATCCCAATCGTACATTTTGGAACACATTGTAAATGATTTGGGTGTTCCTATCATGGGAGAAGAAGAGCTTGAACATGAAATATTTGGTGGGATCAGGTATACTGATCGACATCGGATCTACTGCCTGACTCTATCGAGTATTGAGAACGATAGATGCATTTCATGTCCGGCATCGGCCACTAATCAAATAGCCAGATGTATAAGAAAGCCTACATTTGGTTCATGGGCTCGCAAACTTGCGTCAAAGAAGATACAGCTCTCAGCATTTAAAGCCGAAAGCGATGTGGTAGAGCTTCTCCTCGGTGCAGACATTAACCCAAAAATAGCTACAGCCAATATGATAAGATTATCGGATGATCTTATTGCTCGAGAATCATTGTTAGGTTGGGTAGTTCAAAGCAAAACGGAAGGAAAATTCCCAGATAAAATTCCTAACCAGGTTCATAACAGTATGCTGATCACATCTTTAATGACACAAGAAATAAAGGTTTCCGATTTATGGTCTCTGGAAAATATTTGAGTCATGGGTGATAGGCAAGCAGAGTCAAAGAAAGGGACAGATCAGGCTATTATGCATAAGTTTCGGACTGAAACAAAGCGATTGGAATCTGGTAGATACGAGGTGCACCTTCCATGGATAGAACCAGCCCAGAAGCTGAAAGAAAATAAAAGCCATGCCGAGAAAAGACTCCGGAAGATGACAGAGGATCTAAAGAAAAGAGGCTTTTATCAGCATTACAACAAGATATTTGAAGAATGGGAGGAAAATGGGATCATTGAAAGAATCCAGTCAGATCAAGATGATACATTAGAATACTTTCTACCACATCGAGCAGTAGTGAAATCTGGTAGCAGCACGACACCAGTACGACCGGTTTTTGATGCTTCCTGTAAGACAAAGGGTGGATGGTCTCTGAATGATTGTTTGGCGAAGGGACCCAACTTATTGGAGCTCATTCCGGATATCATGCTGAGATTTCGACTTAATAAAATCGGCGTAATAGCAGACATAGAAAAGGCCTTCTTCCAAATATCAGTGGCAAAAGAAGACAGACAATTTTTGAGATTTCTATGGTGGGAGGACGGCAAGCAAGAGAATCTTCGGATTTATCAACACAAGAGAGTGGTGTTCGGAGTTACATCAAGTTCTTTCCTCCTAGCTGCTACATTGAAGTTACATTTGGAGCAATATGAAAATGAAAGAGAAGTAATCCCATTGCTATAATGTATGTACATGGACAACTGCGTCAATAGTGTTATTTCGTTAGAAGAAGCGCAAGTATTTCAACAGCAGTCTATTGACCTGCTCAGCCCGGCAGGTTTCAATCTAAGAGAATGGCAGATGGGAGGCCCCGGCATAGTTAACAGTGAGAATGTTTCTGTGCTAGGTATGAAATGGGACACAGCTGATGACACTTGACAATTTCGGATAAGCTTATGATGACTCCAACCTACAAGTCATTTGATCGAGATAATGATGCCGAAATAGAAAATCCAAGGTGGGTGATGAGAGATGAATTTGAACAGGCATCACTGCATGTGTTTTGTGATGCGAGTCAAGATGCCTATGCAACCTGCATTTACTTAAGAACAGTGAAAAATGAAAAAGTAAATGTACAACTCATCGCATCAAAGTCAAGAGTAGCTCCCAAAAAGAAACTTACTATTCCGAGATTAGAATTAATGTCATGCCTCATTGGATCCAGATTGACTAAGCAAATCATGAAGATTATATCGGAATCGATTGCAATACCAGAGCCAAATATTTGGTTTTGGACGGACTCCTCAACTGCACATCGTTGGATTCAAATTGAGAAACTGTGGGCAACATTTGTCAGAAACAGAGTCAACGAAATCTGTTCTATTTCGAAGAAAAAAAATTGGCATCATGTGTCAGTGGTAAACAATCCAGCTGACCTTCCATCACGTGGGAGCAGTGTAAAGAAATTGATAGAGCATAAATGGTGGGAGGGACCTTCTTTTCTCTGGAGTGAAGAACCAAGCTGGAATCAATTTGATCTGATTTTTGATGAAGAAGAAATCAATAAGTCAATTAAAGAAGGCGATGTTGTACTCATGGAGGTCGATAACAAAAAGCGAACAGAATCGCCAATCGGAGTTATTGAGAAGACCTACCCGGGAAAAGATGGCATCGTTAGAGTCGCTATGATAAAAACTAAGCGTGGTCATTTTTGCGGCCAGTTCAACGATTGTTCTTTCTTGAATCAAGCGAAAACCATTCTAAAGAAGATTTCGGAAAAAGACTAATCTAGAGAAAGAGAAGATAAATCTTGACACCAAGTATATCGCAACGGAGCATCCGAGGGAAAGATTCACCTGTTATCACAAGATCAGGAAGAATCGTCAAGCCGCCTGACAGATATTGATCATAGTGAATCCTGAAGAATAATTACTCCATAATTATTGGTGGGAGTATGTTGCAGATCCACTGCCTTTTTTTGTGTGTGTTTTAATTCTCATTTTATTTGGAGATATTGAGATGGGGGCCTTCAAAATGTAAGAAAGCCGTGGAAGAAGACGCCCCCCTCCACCCCCCCCCCCCCGCGGCGCGATAGGCGGCGGTGATGTCACGCCATGATGCAACTTCTGCCCTCTCTCGCCCTTCTTTTTTGTTCTCTTTGTTATAAAGTTGTTGTGGTCTTCACGTCCTCGCGTTTTGAGACCCAAAACTCTATCTCTCTCTTTTGAAATGATTCTTTACCTATAATTTTTGTATTAATTATAATAAATTTCTCCTTCTTCCCAACAATCATTGAGTTGCAATAGTTTTAATTTATTTTTATGCTGGTTACGCCGCCCAGTGATTCAAATTCTTTGTTCAAAGCTCGACAATATATATATATATGTCATAAAAAAAGACGTATTCTAGTTACGTTACCAATTCATGCAGTCGTGGATGGTAAAAATGAATGATAACTTTTGTCCCAAAAATATTTATTATTTTTTAAAGCAAACAGTTTTTGCATACATACAACTAACAATGTTATTATTTATTTACAATAAAAAAGCAAATTAGGTAATATTCCTTTTGTTAAGGATTCCTTTTCATTTTAAAATTTAACTCTGTGATTATAGAATTTTAATTATTTTATGAATAATATATATATATATATATATATAAATCATATTTTATTATGTCATATATATTGAATATAGAGCAACCATATATAAATCTTTAGATAATAAAAAGGCATACATTTATTTATTTATTTAACAGTTGGGAGAGACCTGCCATATCCACAATTAGGATAATTGCGTGTATATCTGAAATTATATACAATTAGCACAATTGAACATTAGGAAGCATGAAAATTACACGTTCGATGTCAAATTTTGCATATAGTAATTAGAAATAGTAGCTTGAAATATATACAGTCAACACTTTCGCCTTAAAATATACAGCCTGCAGAATCTATTAAACTTGATGTATTGGTCTTTATTGTAAGCAACTTGTTTTGTATTAGTCAGGTAAAGTTGATTTTCTTTCCTTAGATCAGAAGTTAATGGACAGTTTATCAGAAGGTGTTCAGGGTTTTGTTTTTCGTTTCCACAAGTGCATGCAGGTGAACCAATTTTGCCCATTCTAAACAAATATGTGTTGAAGTCACCATGTCCAGTAAAAAATTGAACGTTATAGAAGTTGGGTTGAACATAGGAATTCTTGAAGTATCATAGAATCCCTTGAAATTATCATTGGCACCCCCATGGTATTCCTCAAATTTCTGGTTTATAAAATTAGATATAATTTTTCTTTTAGTTGGATCTGATTTTTTGTATCCAATATTTATTTTTAGTATATTTGTCTCAATAAAATCCGTGAGCTTTGGTGTTCTAGCAACAATATGAGTAGTTTGAAGATGTTGAATTATAAACCTGTGCACTGTGCTTCAAAATTTTGTACTGCAGAGAGTTTAATTTATCTTTGACTTTTTTGGGTATAAAGTTGTACCGGATCGTGGAATCATAAGTTAGTGAACTTAGAAACAGTGTCTTATAAAGTACTATTCTTCTTTTACTGTACATCGGATTGAAAAAAAAAATATTTGCCAATATTTCGGTTGGCTGAACGCCAACCTTTGTCAAGGCATTGCATTTTATTATAAAAAAACCCAGCGCCGCATAATGTTATAATATTAAAGTAAAAATAATTTTTAACAAATACAAAGGAGGTGGGGGGGGGGTTAATTTGTGCATGAAAAAAAAATAGAAAAATTACAATCAGAATAAGTTAAATCTTTTAATAAAGGAGGGAAAAAAAAATGTCTATCCTATATTTTAAAATATTTGCTTTAAGTACATAAAATATAATTCAACAATTATTAAGAATTAAATTTAAAAATATATGTAAGTTATCTATTAAAACATTTGAAAATAATTAAAATATTATTTAACCAAAATCAATAATATATTTTAAAAAAATTAACTATAAAATGTGTATTTTAAAAATTCATTTCGCATTTTTATGGAGATCAATTTATTTATAAGTTAAAAATATTATTTTATAAAATTCATTAAAATGATATTGAAACAATTGTGGATGAAATATGAAAAAAATTAAATATAAAGGTGTAAACTAAAGATGTATATTGTATTTTAACTTTTTGTGTTTTAAGCGATAAATGTAAAAGAATTAGACAAGTGGGCCCTATAATTTACAGGTTTTTACTAATGTGTGAAAAAAGAAAAACATTGCTTTATTTAATTTTTTTACTTTAATTAATTTTTAAATATTGTTTTTTGTAATAACCACAGTTTTTCTTTTAAAAATTTTATATTTTCACCTATAAGTAAAAACCTGATAAGGCACAATTTGGATTATAGATTATAAACACAAGGTAATAAGACCAAATCCAATTATTTTACACACTATTTATTTATTTGGATTTGGTCTTATTACCTTGTGAAGTAAAAACCTGTAAATAATAGGGTCCACTTGTTTAATTCTTTTGCATTTATCGCTTAAAATGCAAAAGTTAAAATACATTAAACATCTTTAGTTTACACCTAACTCCGCCTTTGCCGGTCCCAAGCCCCGATGAAAAAGGAGGAGGGGGAGCAGTAACAAGCTCGCTAAAAAACCTGGGCTCAGCTGGCCCGGCTGATAGTACCCTGTAAGGGCTCATAATCCAGGGATACAGGATGAGCAGCGTTTGTACTCCATGTTAGGAGCGGCTGCACATGGTGTCAGTTCCTCATGTCAGAGGCGGCCATTTCTTTTGGAGCAAAGTCGGCCTGCCATTGAGTAGTGCTCCCAGTCTTAATGACAAAGGCAGACGCATTCAACTTCACCCAATCATGATGGTTGCCAAGTCTCAAGCTTTACAAGCGCTTGATACCCTAATATGATTGAGTGGAGATAAGAAAGAAGAAGAAGATAAGTTTACACCTTTTTATTTAATTTTTTTCATATTTCATCCTAAATTATTTTAATTCCATTTTAATGCATTTTATAAAATAATATTTTTACTTATAGATAAATCGATCTCCATAAAAATGTGAAATGAATTTTTAAAATGCACATTTTATAATTAAATTTTTAAAAAATTCTTATTGATTTTGTTTAAATCATTTTTTAAAAATTATTTTTAAATGTTTAATAGATAACGTACATATATTTTTACATTTATCTCTTAATGAACTATTGTTGAATTATATTTTATGTACTTCAATACAAATATTTTAAAATATAAAATAGACCTTATTATTTTTCTCCTTTATTATAAGATTTTTTAACTTATTCTGATTGTAATTTTATAATCATTTTTTTTCATTCACAAATTTCTCCCTCTCCCACCTGCTTTGTATTTTTAAAAAATTATTTCAACTGTAATATTATAACACTATGCGACGGCGAGTTTGTATATAACAAAATGTAATGCTTTGACAAAGGTTGGCATTCAGCCAACAGAAATATTGGCAAATAAATCTTTTATTCAATCCAATATATGCCTTTTTATTTCCTGGAATGCCTAGAATAATTAAAAATAAACTATTAGTTGATATTTACTCCGATTGATGACGCAATCCATCAGCAACTTATAGTTGCACGATCAGGAAATGTCCCCTTTTCTCAATTTATCCACCTGATCCAAGTACAAATTCACTTTTGTACTATTTTTCACATTGATCGGCATTCTCAAGCCCTTCTGGCCTAAATACCTGTTTCAAGGTTTTTCAAGATGCCCCAAAGACCAGGTTTTTGGTCGTTGAGGTACAGCTTGCACCACGCTGACGAGGGCCAACAGCCAGAAACACGTACGTGGTTAGCTTTTCTTGATTAATCAAGAAACAGTATTTGGCCAATTCTGGAATAATTAAAAATCAACGATTAGTTGATATTTATTCCTATAGATGGTGCAAGCCATCAGCAACTTTTAGTTGCACGGACAAGAAATGCCCTTTTTCTTATATATATACAAGGGTGGATCATTAAAAAAAGATAAATGGTAAAAAACAAAAACAAAAAAAAAAAGCGCAAACTAAAATACAATTTCATTTTTAAATCCTCTACATAACCCCCTCCTTTTTCTATACACTTCTTCCAAAGGTCATTTAGCTTGTAAATTCCCATTAAGAAAAAATCTTGTGTGTGTTGGGCAAGCCAGTTTTCAGTTTTGAAAGTCATGCCCCATAAAAATCTTTTTAAGTATCCAAATAAATAATAATCACTCGGGGCTAAAATCAAGAGAGTAAGGGGGATGGAGATTGGAACTTTAAAATTTAATTTATTGATGATTTCAATGGTGAGATTTGTCACATGGGGCCGAGCATTATCATACTGTAGGCAAACACCTTTGCTCAGCAAACCCGCCTTTTGGAACAAATTTTTGGCTTTAAATTTTTTTTCAAGGAGCTCAGAATAAACTATGCTATTAACTGTTTGGCCTTTAGGAAGATAATCTTCTAAGATTAAATATGTTTATTTTATAATGCAATCTGTTTTGCTTTCAACTAAAAAATAACGATAAGCTCTGGAATGCTATTTGCTGAATAACAGTTTTAATATATATCTATATACAGTAAAACCCCGCTAATACGAACCCTGGATATAACGAACCTTCCCTTATAACGAACCCATGCCGATTCCCATTTCCATTCCATTAAAAATACCATCGTTATAACGAACTTTGCTATTTTTAGAATAACGAACTACCCCTATAACGAACCTATTTTCGGTCCCAAAATAATAAAATCTATTTAAAATACTATGTTTATAACGAACTTAGAATTGTAATTTAAAAAAAATTAAAACAACAAAATTTTGAGCATATTTCAGCTCGCGGATTGCGATTTCAAAACAATAAATTTAGCGGCATTGTTTGTTTTGATTTTTGCACTTTATTTTTGCTGTATGTTGAATAAATTTTAACACAAACTACTTTTTATTAAATAGAATATATTTGCATACATTAAATTTGAAATATAAAAAATGCAAATGGCTTCCAAAATGAAGAAAACAAAGGCATTTTAAAAATAAAAGCGTTATTTCTTTTAAAAAAAAGGCCATTTTCAGAACTTTTCAAAGTGAAACAACACAGGCAAAATGTTAAGAACATATTAAAATAAGAGAATATAAATTTTATATTATAAAAGATAAAATATAAAGCCATTAAAAATTGTTACAAAGAGGAATCAACCTCAACTTTTGCCGCGATCGCGATCGTACGTTTTAGAACTTAAAAAAAAAAAAAGTCCAAATAAACGGTCCCGTGATGAAACAAAAATTATTTTTATGCCATTAACTATGTTGATTTTAAAGTCAGCAATGTTTTGCATGACAGGTTAAAAAAAAAAAAAAACGAAATCTAGACCTAGAAGAATATGTGGAAAAATGAAATGGAAGTAAAACACTAACTTTATTTGAATGGTGCAATGCTTGAAGAATGCTTTGAAGCAACATGGTGTTAGAGCCATTTTTCCAAATAAACATTGTATTATATAATGTGATAATGATGTTTTAAAATCATTTTATATCTTTGAATATATATTTAATAAAACTTTGCCTAGGATTTGTCTTGATTTTTAAATTAGACATAGAGGTACATGTATGCTAATGACAAGAAGAACCTATCATCTAATGATTTCTATTATTATTTAGTATTAATATAAGGAAATTGGTCAATTAAGGGGATTAAAACAAAGTGACCACTATTAAGAGGCAGCCTCTTCCAGTGTGTATGGCTGTCCTTTAATTATACGGTCTAAAAATTTTGAAAAGTAAAAAAAATGGCCAAACCGTGGCTATAGTGAACCAAAAGCTCTGTCCCATTGGGGTTCACTATAGAGGGGTTTTACTGTATATAAAAGTCAATGTCTGTCTGTCTGTTTCGCGATAAACTCAAAAACTACTGAACCAATTGGTACCAAATTTTGCATGTCGCTTTTTATAAACCTGAGGAAAATTTTCGGCTGCATTTTGATTAGTATTTTTGGGGCTATTTCTTTTTTTCATTTGAAGAACTTTTTTTACGCGGACTAATCCGGAATGGAATGAATACCTAAATATGGCCATTTTTTTTAAAGCATTGGTGGTTCAGTGGTAGAATGCTCGCCTGCCACGCGGGTGGCCCGGGTTCGATTCCCGGCTGATGCATTTTTTTTTTTTTTGTACAATTTTTAAAACTCATTTATATTATCTATATTAATAAAATGGAAATTTCATAAATGGTGTTCGCTAAAAACTTTCGTTACAATGCATCAATTTCGACAAAATTTTCAACATTTATGTAAAACGAGATGGAGCAGGTTTTGCTTAACATCAAAATATTTTTCCTAACATTAACATGCGTAACTTCGCTGTTATCGATTAAATACAAAAAAAATCAACAGAGTTAATTTTATTTATATAAAATACAAAATTAAATTTCAACAGAGTTAATTTTTTTACATACTAGCTAATAATCTCAATCTAAAAAAATATTCAAAACAAGCAATTTTAAGATAACACCATATGTAAAACAGTCGGCCAAGAAAACAACTTCCCTCGAGTAAAACCCGGGCGGAGCCGGGTACACCCGCTAGTATATTATATAAATATATATTATTATATCAACTATATTAATTAAATCAAATACCTAAACACTAATATAATACAATTTATGCCATCACACACACTTTTTTTCCTGTAGTTTATGTGTTACTTCTGTATTGCTATTCTATGGCACTTCTAATATTTATTATTGATATACTTTTAGTATGAAGGAAATTGCACCCAAGGGATTTCTCGGGCGAAGCCGGGTCATTTGCCTAGTATATTATATATATTAAACCTAACGATTTGTTTAATAGATTTGCATCAGAAGTGACAGGTAAATTTGAAGTGATCAGTTTATTCTTCTCTATCGATTTGCTTTTATAAATTGTGTGCACTAGACTGTGTCAATATGCCGAGGCGTTGCATTAATAATCCTGATATTTTCTGTTACATTTGTTGGGAATTAACTTTCAAAATTCAAAGGCGAAACTTTATACTGCTATTAAAAAGTGCTATCAACTTTATTTTGGCTGTAAAGTCGGTGACCAAGATAAGACTTGGGCTCCTCATCATTGTTGTGAAATTTGTGCTTGACGTCTTACAGGGTAGATTAAAGGTGAACGTCATATGCCTTTGTGGTTCCAATGATATGGAGGGAACCTAAAGACCATTCTTTAGACTTATTTTTGTTTGACAAAGACTACATCCATTACATCCAAATTAAGACATACAGTTGAATATCCAAATTTGCCTTCTGCTATGAGACCGGTTCCTCATAGTGATATTTTACCTGCGCCACAGCCTGCTGAAAATGTAATATTTAGTGACGATGATTCTGATATACGAGAGCAACAGTTGGATGACACAAATTTTGAAGCAGGTACTTCATCTGAACCTCATTTGTTAACCCAAGGAGATTTGAATGACCTCATACGTGATTTAGATTTATCCAAAAAACAGAGTGAACATTTAGGCTCTAGGTTAAAAGGCTGGAATCTGCTGCATAAAGGCACAAATATATGCTTTTTTCGCAAGCGTCAAGATGAATTTCAAGACTTTTTTTTCACAAGAGAATGATGTTGTTAGTCTAATGGAAGCGCTTGGTCATGACCATGATACAGAAGAGTGGCGTTTATTCGCTGATTCTTCAAAAATTAGTATGAAAGCTGTTCTCCTTCACAACGGAAATAAGTTCCCATCAGTGCCAATAGCACATGCATCCAACATGAAAGAGACTCACAAAAACATGAAACTGCTTTTGAAAAAGATAGAATATGAAAGATACGGTTGGAAAATATGCAGCGATTTGAAAGTCATTGCTCTCTTGCGTGGATTACAGCTTGGATATACAAAATTTTGTTATTTTCTGTGTGAGTGGGTTATCAGAGATAAGGAAAGGCATTACATAAAAAAAAAAAAAGCTGGCCAAACCGTGAAATCTTTACTCCAGGACATAAAAATATTGTAAATCCTCCCCTGATCGATTCAGAAAATATTTACTTACCACCATTACATATTAAACTGGGATTAATGAAGAACTTTGTCAAGGCAATGGATCGAAATGCCAGTGGATTTGCCTACCTAAAACAAAAATGTTCTAGCATAAGTGATGCGAAAATTGAAGAAGGCATTTTCGTTGGACCTCAGATTCGAGAATTACTGCGGGATGGAAATTTTCAAAATAGTCTGAATGAAGTTGAAGCAGCAGCATGGAATTCCTTTAGAAACGCTTGCAAGAACTTCTAAGGAAGTTTCAAAGTTGAAAATTACTGAGACATAGTCAATGATCTGTTGCTTTCCTACAAGGCACTGGGATGTAACATGTCTCTCAAGATCCATTTCCTGCATTCTCATCTGGATTTATTTCCAGACAATCTTGGTGCAGTTAGCGATGAGCATGGTGAGAGGTTTCATCAAGATATATCAAGCATGGAGAAGCGGTACCAAGGTAAATGGAGTCCCGGTATGCTTGCTGACTATTGCTGGACACTCAAGAGGGATGTACCACAAGCAAAGTATAGAAGAAAATCCACTCTCACTACTTTTCAATAAAATAAATATATTTCGTTCATATAGGCTTATATATTAAAAACATTTCCAAATTTCAAGTAGGTGTATCTCAAAAATCTTGAATGATAGAAAAAAACTAATGGTATATTTGGAATCAGCACAAAGAGTTAAATTTAGATAAGATGCTGTTTCTTTTGGGACAAAGAAAATTAATTTTTGATAAACCAGTGTAATGTAATAAGGTTTATGCAAAAATGCTTGCATAATATTTTTGCTGTATTTATCCCAATACCAAAAAAAAAAAAGGCTGTCACGCAAAAACCATGGGTGATGAAAAATTTCTGATTAGCTTTTTGAGTTCAGCATGAAAATTTACACTAGAAACTCCATCAGGTTCTCTTGGGCAAAAATGTTGTTGACCAGTGTTATTATATACAAGTTCCTTTTCAAACAGGAGCTCATCTATAGCCATTGTTACTCGGTGTAATATTCCCACAATCCCCTTCTCAATGGCTGTGGGTGATGAGTCCAATTCCTTGTCTCAACTCTTGAAACTTATTCTTAGGAAGTGGCTTGGTCAAGATGTCTGCTAACATCTTTTCAGTTGAACAGTAGTACAGAGAAAGAAAATTATTAGAAATTAAATCCTTGATGAAATGAAACTTTATATCAATATGCTTTGTCCTAGCAGTTACTTTTTCTGAATTTAGTAATTTTATACAACTCTGATTAACTTCATTTATTATAATAGGTTTTTTAATTTCAAATCCAAAATCTGACATCAGCAAGTCAAACCAAATTGCTTCTTGAGCAGCTGTTGCTGCTGCCACATATTCTGCTTCTGTCGAAGAAAGGGAAACTGAGTTTTGTTTTTGGCTAACCCAGGTGATCAGATAAGTTTCCAATTTAAAAATATAACCTGTAGTAGACTTTCTGTCCTTTTCATTACCCCAATCTGCGTCAGTGTATGCAGTCAGTTCAACCGAAGATGAAGTTTCAAACACCAATACTAGGTTCAAAGTGCTTTTCAAGTACTCCAAAATTCTCTTAAGCACTTTCCAATCATGTTCATTAGGTTTGACTACTCTTCTACTCAAAATACCAATTGCAGAAGAGATGTCGGGTCTGGTAAAGTTGGCGATGTACATCAATTCAACAATCAATTTTCTATATTTCTCATTTGACTGTAAAAGTATTTTCTTTTATGTTTAAATATCCTACTTCCATAGGAGTGGATATGCCCTTAAAACTGTTCATTCCATATTTGTCTAAAATTCTCAATATTTTCAACTTCTGATGCAGTAGTATGTTCCCATCAATATCTTTTTCAATCTGAATTCCTAGATAATGAGTGATATCACCCAGATCCTTCAATTGAATATGTTCAGAAAGCTTTGACTTGACCTCATTAATATAATCATATGAGGGTGAACAAATCAAAAATCATCTACATATATGAGCAAATATATTATTTCTCCAAAATGTCTATTAGTATAAAGACATGGATCCGACTTTGCTTGGGATAATCCTAAAGTCCTTAAAATTTCATTAATTTTCTGGTACCAGGATCTTGCTGATTGTTTTAGCCCATAAATTGATTTGTTAAGTTTACAAACTAGATTTTCCTTCCCTATATGAATATATTCCTCTGGTTGATCCATGTATATCTCTTCTATCAACTCCCCATATAGGAAGGCCGTTTTAATGTCATAATGTCTAATGATTAATTTTTTAGATGCAGCGATAGAAAACATAGTTCTTAATTTAGTCAATTTTGTCACAGGGGCAAAGGTTTTGTTGTAATCTTCACCATATTTTTGATCAAAACCTTCAGCACCCAATCTTTCCTTAAACCTTTCAACATTTCCTTCTTGATTGTATTTAGCTTTAAAAATCCATTTACATCCTATTGCTTTCTGTCCAGGCGGGAGATCAGTCAAAGTCCACGTGTCATTTTCCCTATGGAGGTATTCCTTTGGTTGATCTCTGAGATCTTCTCAATGTTGAAGCTGACACCGAAGGTTGTAGGTCATCTTCATGTACATCTTCATTTACATGATGATCATTAGTTTCCTTTATTTGTGGCTTATTGAAAAGGTTCTGGTTCACAATATTAAAGTCTTCATTTATATCTTTTACAGAATTTCTATCAAAGTTTTCAATAAATGCAACATTTCTGCTAATTGCTATTTTGTTGGTTTCAGGAAAGAGGATTCTGTAGGCTTTAGATCTTTGGGCATATCCAACAAAGATGCCTTCCAAAGCATTTTGTTCAAATTTTTTAATTCTTCTTGTATTTTAGACATAATCTT
Organism: Cordylochernes scorpioides; assembly: GCA_030710605.1. Lineage (NCBI taxonomy): Eukaryota > Metazoa > Arthropoda > Arachnida > Pseudoscorpiones > Chernetidae > Cordylochernes > Cordylochernes scorpioides. Next base: position 49,885,426 of record CP092876.1, read on the forward strand.
TCGATCCAAAGATTATCAGATGATTTAAATTTGGAGTTATACCATTCCACAATTCATATGGAGTTTTTGTGAGCTTTCTGGCAGGAAGTCTGTTTTGCAAATAATTAGCAGTTAAAATTGCCTCACCCCAATATCTAAAATCTAAGCCAGATTCTTTTAGCATTGTCTTTGCCATTTCAACTAGAGATCTATTTTTTCTTTCATCTACTCTATTCTGTTGTGGGCAATATGGTGCAGAAGTTTGATGGCAAATAACTTAATGTTACAAAAATTCCTGCATAGAGGTTAATTGATATTCACCGCCATTATCTGACCTAAGTGTTTTGAACTTGTTTTGTACAAAGGCCGAGTAGTCCTTTAATTTAATAAAAACTTTGTTCTTATTTTTCAAAAGAAATATAGTTGTGTAACTGGAAAAATCATCAATAAAGGTTAAAAAATATCTATTTTTACCGGGAGTTATATCCTGCATAGGTCCGCATAAATCTGTATGCACTAAATCTAAAGGTTTTGTAGATCCATATTGTGTTTCTTTTGGATACGGTTGTCTAGTTAATTTGGAACTTATGCAAATTTCTCAAATCAAATTTCCATTATCTTTACATAGCTTTATGCAAATACCTCTTGTCTTTTTATTCTTCATTAGAAATTCAATTGCATCTGATCCTCGATGGCCTAATCTCTTGTGCCATTTATGAATGCAATTTTTATATTCACCATCACACACAAAATTTAATTTTCTCTGGTGTTCAATAAATATAGATTTGAGACTAAAAACTGTCTAGATAGATTTGAGATGTTATTTCCCAAACCACATAATTCTCCATTTCTTTTGATTTCGCAGACATTCCTTTTGAATTTAACTTCAAAATCCAATTGAGTTAACCTATTAACAGAAAGTAGATTTTCCTTCATTCCTGGCACATATAGGACGTTCTTTACCAAAATCTGTTTGGGACTTGCATTAGGCAATACACAGGTGATGTAGCCTTCTCCAATTAATTCAGCATTCATGGATTTCCCATCTGGAAGAAATATTTTATCCTCTTTGTTTTGGTATATTTTATTAAAAAATGATTTATATCTAGTCATGTGCATTGACGCATCAGAATCAATACACCAGCCATTACTTGTATAATCTATTAAAGCATTAAAACAAAAGGGTGATATATCATGAGGATCTTGTTCACGTGGCAGTTTATTTGCGGAAAAATATAAATACTTATTTTTTCTTATATTTTTATTTTAATTTTCATGTTGATCAGCTTTAAATTTAAAACAATCCTTTTTGATATGACCCGGTTTTAAGCAATAATGGCATATTATAGTTTGGCGTTTCTTATTCACACTTTTCATTGCTTTCTCACAATAACCTTGATTAAATGTACTGCTTTCTTTTCTGCGGTCATACTCATCTATTAATTTTCCTTTTACATAGTTTAAAGTTATTTCTATTTCTGGCCTAGCTTCTAGAGCTGTAATCACCAATTCATATTCTTCTGGTAATCCACACAGCAATATAGCAACTATATGATTATCTTTAATTTCTTCACCAATCTGTAAGTTTTTCAACTTTGTATCTTTAATAAAGTCTTGCATGGATGAGTTTGATTCTAGTTTCATTCTGTATAATTTTCTCAATAAAAATAATTTATTCGACAGATTTGATCATTCATATAAATTCTTTAAAGGCATTCCAAATTTCACTAGCAGTCTTTAATTTCCTCATGTAAACCGGTTGGTTATCTTCAACTAAAAGACATATTTTAACCATAGCTTGATCGTTTTTGTTATTCCACTCATTTAATGTTGGACCATCGTTTTCAGGCTTAGGTATATTTATAATATCCCAAACACCTTCTTTAATTAAAAGCATTTTCATTCTAAACTTCCAAATATCATAATTCCAGTTGTTTAACTTTGAAAACGTTATTCTCTCCATGGCTTATTTTTAAAAAGTATAATCAAAATTCTTACCTGACCATGTTAAATATTCTTTTTTCCTTTTTTTTAAATTTTTGATCCTTCAGTCTCATAATCAATGTTATGTAATTAAAGTAAGTAAGAAGGTTGAATCTGTAACCAATTTAACTTTGCAAATTATTTATTACACAGGTCTACAAAAATTTTTTTTTTTTGGAAAAGAGAACCTGATGGTGTTTCTAGTGTAACTTTTCATGCTGAACTCAAAAATATAATCAAAAATTTCCCATCACCCATGGTTTTTGCCTGATGGTCTTTTTTTAGTATTGGGATAAATACAGTAATAAATGCAACCAATGTTACGTAAGCATTTTTAAAGTTACATCATTAACTAAGCTAGCGCTTTATTTTTGACAAGAAGAGTTGGTATGTGTAGCCAAAAGCTTTATTTTATTTGTTATTAATTAAATTTTGCTCTTTAAGAATCATAAATATTAATTTAAATAACAAATTATTGAAATTTTAATTGAATATATATAATTTATTATTATATAATATTATAATCTGTTTTGCTTTCAACTCAAAAATAAGGACTAGCTCTGTAATGCTATTTGCTCATTAACAGTTTTAATATATATATTTAAATTGAACCTAACGATTTGTTTAATAGATTTGCAGCAGAAGTGACAGGTAAATTTGAAGTGATTAGTTTATTCTTCTCTATCGATTTGCTTTTATAAATTGTGTGCACTAGACTGTGTCAATATGCCGAGGCGTTGCATTAATATTCCTGATATTTTCTGTTATATTTGTGGGAAATAAACTTTCAAAGTTCAAAGGCGAAACTTTACACCGCTCATCAAAAAGTGCTAGGAACTTTACTTGGCTTTAAAGTCGGTGACCAAGATAAGACTTGGGCTCCTCACCATTGTTGTGTAATTTGTGTTCGACATCTTACAGGGTGGATTAATAGTGAACGTCATATGTCTTTTGCGGTTCCAATGATATGGAGGGAACCTAAAGACCATTCTTCAGACTGTTATTTTTGTTTGACAAAGACTACAGGTATTGCATCCAAATCAAGACATACAGTTGAATATCCAGATTTGCCTTCTGCTATGAGACCGGTTCCTCATAGTAATATTTTACCTGTTCCACAGCCTCCTGAAAATGTAATATTTAGTGACGATGATTCAGATAGACGAGAGCAACAGTGGGATGACACAAATTTTGAAGCAGGTGCTTTATCTGAACCTCATTTATTAAACCAAGGAGATTTGAACGACCTCGTTCCTAATTTAGATTTATCCAAAAAACAGAGTGAACTTTTAGGCTCTAGGTTAAAAGGCTGGAATCTGCTGCATAAAGGCACAAAAGTAGGCTTTTTTCGCAAGCGTCAAGATGAATTTCAAGACTTCTTTTCACAAGAAAATGATTTAGTATATTGCAATGATGTTGTTAGTCTAATGGAAGCACTTGGTCATGACCATGATACAGAAGAGTGGTGTTTATTCATTGATTCTTCAAAAATTAGTATGAAAGCTGTTCTCCTTCACAATGGAAATAAGTTCCCATCAGTGCCAATAGCACATGCATCCAACATGAAAGAGACTTACGAAAACATGAAACTGCTTTTGAAAAAGATAGAATATGAAAGATACGGTTGGAAAATATGCAGCGATTTGAAAGTTGTTGCTCTCTTGCGTGGATTACAGCTTGGATATACAAAATTTTGTTGTTTTCTGTGTGAGTGGGATAGCAGAGATAGGGAAAGGCATTACATTAAAAAAATCTGGCCAAACCGTAAAATCTTTACTCCAGGATATAAAAATATTGCAAATCTACCCCTGATCGATTCAGAAAATATTTACTTACCACCATTACATATTAAACTGGGATTAATGAAGAACTTTGTCAAGGCAATGGATCGAAATGCCAGTGGATTTGCCTACCTAAAACAAACATTTTATAGTATAAGTGAAGCGAAGATTAAAGAAGGCATTTTCGTTGGACCTCAGATTCGAGAATTGCAGCAGGATGGAAATTTTCAAAATAGTTTGAATGAAGTTGAAGCAGCAGCATGGAATTCCTTTAGAAACGTTTGCAAAAACTTCTTAGGAAGTGTCAAGGTTGAAAATTACCGAGACATAGTTAATGATCTGTTGCTTTCCTACAAGGCACTGGGATGTAACATGTCCCTCAAGATCCATTTCCTGCATTCACATCTAGATTTCTTTCCAGACAATCTTGGCGCAGTTAGCGATGAGCATGGTGAGAGTTTTCATCAAGATATATCAAGCATGGAGAAGCGGTACCAAGGTAAATGGAGTCCCGCTATGCTTGCCGACTACTGCTGGACACTTAAGAGGGATCTACCACAAGCAAAGTATAGAAGAAAATCCACTGTCACTGCTTTTCAATAAATAAATATGTTTCGTTCATATATGCCTATATATTAACAATATTTCCAAATTTCAAGTAGGTGTATCTCAGAAATATTGCGTAATAGAAAAAAACTAATGGTATATTTGGATTCAGGACATGTAGATAAGATGCTATTTCTTTGTGGACAATGAAAAATATTTTTTGATAAACCAGTGTAATGTAATAAGGGTTATGCAAAACTGCTTATGTAACATTGCATTTTTTACTGTATTTATTCCAATACTAAAAAAAGACCGTCATGCAAAAACCATAGGTAATGGGAAATTTCTGATTAGATTTTTAAGTTCAGCATGAAAAGTTACACTAGAAACATAATCAGGTTCTCTTGTGCAAAAATCTTGTTGACCAGTGTGTGTGTGTGTGTTATTAATAGCAATTATACAAAACAAATCTTGGTATATGTTTATACGTGAAAAAAACAAAAACAATAATTATTATATACAAGTTCCTTTTCAAACAGGAGCTCATCTATAGCCATTGTTACTCTGTGTAATATTCCAACAAATGTTGCGATTGTTCTGTATCATCTCATCAATGGCCCAGGTGGTTGCACTATCATTGACCTTGATTGGGGCCCAGTTCGCGATGCGTCATCCAAACTTTCTATGCTGCTTTTGAATTTTCTAACCTAATCAAAAATTCGATTTTGAGATAAACATTTATCACTGTAAACTTCTTTCATTCTGGAGTAAATTTCAAATGGTTTAACTCCTTCATGATAAAGAAAACGTATTACTGTTCACATTTCATACTTGGTGCAACTGTTTGTTTTGGTCGCCATTTTTATTGGAAAAAAAATATTGTCAGATGGTTTCTTGAGAATTTTTTTTAATACAACAACAGCGTTCAATTTAAATGTGTATACCCATATATTTACATTTGTTTCCTTCTTTTTTTCTATTAAACTTTTATAATTTTTATTGATTCACCCATGTAATTTTGTTAAAATAATGTTACAATACTATGCCAGTGGCAACAGGAACCACCACTTGATGTTTAGGATATTTACAGAAGATTTGGATATGGCAGGAGCATAAACTAACCAAACCAATCAACAGTTACAGTATATATTAAGAAAGTGACATTTCTCAGTCTTTTATTGTTTTTTTTTTTTTGCTTATATACTTGAGGTTCTTTTACAGCTTAATATATATCCAGTTTTCATGAAAATTTACTGCACAACCTTTTTATTTTAAATGATATAGATGCTTTATCAGATCAGGGGATGTAACTATTAACATATTCTGTACTTGAATAATTTTACAATTTCAATACTACATGTAACAATGTCAGACCAGGTTATTAAAATGTTGACGTTTCAGAGGAATTTGAGGAGAGGTCCATGATTGAACCGACTTCATATGATGATCCCCGATTGAAGGAGCTCATATCCATTTTGATAGAATGGATTAATGATGAGTTAGCGGACCAGCGGATCATTGTCAAGGACATTGAGGAGGACCTCTATGATGGCCAGATCCTTCAAAAACTGCTGGGTGAGTCCTTTCTGTTCAGGTAGACTTATCTCCCTTTGGTTGATGTGCGAGATGGGCAACCTCTCAAACTTTCCCAGAAAGAATTATTTTTAAAAGAAGAGAGCTCTTTTTTTAATAAAAAGTTATTTTGAAAATTAAGTTCTTTTTTTTTTTTTTTTTTGCATATAAAAATTGCTTCCAATTTTCTTGTTAGCACACGCTACCTAATGTTAGTTAATTGCTGCACCGTCCTGGGGTGTTGGCTTTATGTCAGTATTTGATGGTTCCATATCAAGATTATTAGTCAGACCAGAATGAGTGTGTAATCATAAAACAAATTTATTTTAACAAGGAAAGTATTTACAATTATTTTTAACCTTAAAAAAAACTGAGAGATATCTAAAAAATATATTTACAAATAAAATGCTGACTTGGCGTCATGTGACTAATGGTGATTAACCGAGTAGGTCACCACAGATTTTTCTATGACAATATACAAGGTATTATCATTATGTTCTAAGGGGACTGGTAGTATAACTTTATTCTACCAAGTAATATTACAATTATTTTAAAATAATTTTCAAAGTATGATCCTCCTGCATCAAAGCATTGCCTCCATCTTTTCTCATATAATAATAATAAAAATATATATATATATATATGTGATAAGAGTTGCTGTCGACTTATCTGTGATGAGATCCTGTCCACTCTTGCTATAGCTGTGGTAACCGTAGGTCAAACCTGCAGTAACTGAGAGGGACAGTCAGGGTGTGGAGAGTTTTCCAGTACCTCTCTGCACCTTGGAAGACCTTTAAAGTTCTCACAGAGTACAGGCAGTCGTGGTCGAGGCAGAGTGGAAAGCTTGGGAATGTCCACACACACAAAACGAAGAGACACAGCTGTAGTAGGAAAGTTCCATGAACAGATAGGAGTTGAGCTAAGCAAGATGGAGTTAGAAGGGTTCTTATTGTTTTACATGGCGATAAGGTGGTCCTGGCTAAGACCAACAAGGGCTCACGCCGACGGTGAAAGGGGTAACTGCTGACTAACTAAGCTCGGCTAAAACCGAGGTTTATATACCATTCCCGAGGAGGGGGGTTGGAGATGTCTGAGAATGTGAACTTTGGACGTCTGCACCCTTTGACCTTGATGGCAACGACTGCCGAATTCCTTTAGAGTTGTCTCGATTGTAGACGTTTTTGAACTTTTCAATCTTGCTTTAACTCAGCTCTTAATCTATTACATAGTTTTATTTATGTGTCTTCAGTTTGTACAAAGTACATTACATATGGCGATGCAATGACACAGATTAATCATGCACATAATTATTTATAGATGTGTTTCTATATACAACATGACAATCTTGTTATAAGTAGTTATACAATATAGGGTTGTTGGTTTAAATTACCATAGATGAGCCCCGGGAGTGAAAGGGTTTATCCAGTTTTAAACGGGTAAAGCCTCTCTAACACAGGTAAGTAATTAAAATTTATTTTAATTAATTTAAACTGTGAGGGTTAAAAAGGGCTATAACAAGATGTTTGTTTGGATATATCTGAAAATTATAAAAAATAAAACTTATGTTTAATTTAAAAGTTATAATATTCGTTATATAAGATAATTTAAGATAAAACCTTTGTTTGATAAAAAATAATGATGATAAAAATAAAATCATGTTCTAAGAGATTGTTGGTGGGCATTGGAAAGGGTTAGGGGTTAAAGAATAAGCAATTGTAAGTATTACACGGGTAATCAAATATTTAGATCCAGGTGCAAAGCGAGGATATAGACTTGTGCGTCTTCCGAGGCAATGTTTCACCTGTGATCCTGTATAAGGGTTATAGTGCTTTGTCACAATTGTAGGGTTATTGGGTTGAAAAGTTGTTGAAGAACAAGTTGTTCATTAATATGATTGAAAGGGGGGAAATAGAGTCATGCGTTAAGTAGAATTGTTGTAGCGACAGTAGGTGATCTGACTTGACTTAAAATCAAAGGTTGATTGTGGTCCGCTAGAGCTAAAAAAATTGTGAGTTGTGAACGCTTTGTGTTTGCGTTGGTGATTATGCTCTAGGGATGATTGTAGTAAACTTTTGAAACATGTTCAGGCCAGAAGTTGGGATTTTTACATCTGGGGAACTTTGTTCAAGGAGTTTGTTGAAATTATGAAATAAAAAATTGTCAAGCAGTACTATCGTTTTTCTACGTTGATGTGAAGCAATGACTGAGAAGATAGTAGTGTAAAGTACACTGAAGTGGTTAGAGAAATAGATTGTTGTATGCCCGAAAGTTAATGATAACATAGTCATTTTATAAAAAGGTATAAAACAAATATAAAATGAATAAAATATAGAAATATCATTGTGGTGTTGAATAAAGTTTAAGTGGATAAAATCAAACAATCAATATATAAAAGTGATAATAATGAAGAATTAAAGTGATTTTTGACAACAAATATATCTTTTGTAATACTAAAATAATATTATGAAAAATAAAATTGAATTTTTTATATATAATGTTGGATTAAAAACTAGTGATTATATAATTGAAAGGCAAAAAATAAAAAATAAAATATATTTTATACAAAAATATAATATAGTTAAAGATTATTACAATGAATAGATAAAGGTTTAGTATTTCTTCTAAAAGAAGTTACAAATGTGGTGTGTAACTAGTCCATATCCCTTTGGTATGTCAGTCAACTAGCGGTGATTACGTCCATTTTTACGACCGGGGTGCGATGTTTATTACTTCTGAAGGGGGAGATATGGGGCTTGTCTAGCGCACGTGCGTTAAATTATTTATCTTATAGTCTGGTTATTTCGGGGTATGGATTAAGATGAGTTATCAGATTTGGGGGTATAACATTGAACATTAAATAGGTGGGTGGAAAACTTGTGACAGAATGGGGTGTGTTATTAGAAATTTGCGGAATTTTTCTTAGGTAAAAGCGGGCGCTCTGTCAGATAACATACATTTTGGAAATCCTTGTTGTAATACAGTCTGAGGGCTTGCATGTACGTTAGTGTACTGGTTAACTGGTTAAACTCCCTTTGAGAGTGGTGAAAGCTTGTTGGCAGTTTTATGGTCTATTTGAAAAATGTAGATTTCGGTGTTGCGGACTTAGTACAAATATTATTCAATGATGTCAGGTTTAAATGTGAGTAAAAGTGCGACTTTCGACGTGGACACGCTTTGGCTGAGAAGTGTCACAGGCATATGAAGGCTTCTTTGTGGCCTGTTAATGAGAAAAATTGTTGTGATGCGCTGTGTGACACAAGTGAGTGAATTGAATGGGAAGGTGTCACGTGAAGTCTTTGTTTTTGGTACAGAATCTAACTTGTTTCCATGAATAACAAATTTACTACTCAGGGGTGGTGGTTGTACAAAACACATCGAGATATCTTGGTTGTTAGTAAATGTGGCACATTTAGTGGCGACGGAGCTTGTGTTGCTCGAATTCGATTTGTTGCTAAGTCGTGCGCTAATAGATGGTGGCCAATTGTAGAAAGTGATGGGAAGTGTGTTGTAGTTAGTTGAGAGAGATGTGTGGATGATTAATAATTATGCATGTAAAAGGAAAGGATGGGGGAGTGTAACTTTGTTGGGATTTAACGATTGTAATAATTTTGGAAGACTGTGACTTAATTTAGCTACTGACGTGGTAGTTGATGGGATTTTTATTTTTAACTTGTTTTGGGAAAATAGTTACTTTTCTAGTTGTGATTTTGAAGATATTGTATCTTTCGATTTTTGCAATTTAAAAAAAAAAAATGCGTTTCACCTATGTTTATTAAAATTTGAATATATTTTTTAAATCGTTGATTATGGTAGTGTAAAAATTATCCTTGTAAAAGGGGCAATGGCGTGATAGTGACTTATAAATTGAATGGGGCGTTTACATAAAATAGTGAACATAACAATGATTTTTGCAAAGTTTTGAATATTTGATTAAGAAATTGGTGTTTTTTATAAAAATGAAATATTAAGAAAAATGTATATAGGTCGTCAATCCATTGCGAACAAATGGAAATATCCATACTGGCTCTCTCTCCGCAGATTTTTAAAATGATATCCTGTGTCTTTTTTTTTTTTCAATTTTTGCAAATTCTTTAATTCCAAGAAACTGCGCAAAATACAGTAAAACCCCGCTAATACGAACCCTGGATATAACGAAACTTCTCTTATAACGAACCTAAGGCAATTCCCGATTCCATTCCATTGAAAATACCATTGTTATAACGAACTTTGCGATTTTTATTATAACAAACTACCCCTATAACAAACCTATTTTAGGTCCCAAAATAATAAAATCTATTTAAAATACTATGCTCATAAAGAACTTAAAATTGTATTTTAAAAAAATTTAAACAACACACTTTTGAACATGTTTCAGCTCGCGGATCGCGATTTCAAAACAAAAAATTTAGCTGCATTGTTTATTTTCATTTACATTATATTTTTGCTGTATGTTGTATAAATTTTTACACATTATAATATTTACACTTTCTATCAACAGTTGGAAGTTACATTTACATTTAATTTTGATCCAATATATGCTTTCTCAATTAAAAATTATAATTTTTATTAGAAATAATATCTTTGCAACCATCAAATTTGAGATAGAAAAAATGCAAATGGCTTTCAAAATAAAGAAAACAAAGGCATTCTAAAAACAGAAACGTTATTACTTTAAAATATATATATATACAGTCTCTACTCTCATTATAACGCCACCCTCGCCTTACGCCGCTTTTTCGTTTTGTCCCAATCGACATCAATGCATTTTTCTCGATATAACGCCACTCCCTCGCTGTTCGCCTTCCGCCGCTGATTTTTCGTATCCCAAGTAGCAAAAACCACTCGTTATAGCGCCGCTCACAACGTCCCTCAACCCCCGCCCCCCTTTTTCTGTCTGAATTTTTTCCGCCAGTGGAACCGGACTTTGTTTGCTGTTGACACAACAGATAACAGATTGTGTGAACAGCCAGCAGACCCTTTTCCTACTTGTGCCTTGGACATACACAGTCGCTTCATCCTTTGCTAACGTCAACACAACAACTTTATTGTCGTATCATGAGTTCCCAAAAGCGTAAACGTGAGTCGATCACCATTGAAAAGAAGAAGGAGATATGCCAGCTGGCAAGAAATAATCCTTATGATGTCGAAGAATGAGATTGGAGAGCGTTTCTCACTTCCACGAACAACTGTCCGTGATATTCTCACTCAGGCTGAGAAGTGGGAAAATTATACTGTTGGTTCTTCAAAGAGACAAAGAGTCGGAAAATTTATGACTTGGAAGATGCTCTCTCCAACTGGTTTACCCAAAAGCGTGCCAATAATATTATTATTACTGATGACCTCCTAAGAGAAAATGCAAAAAAACTTGGCGAGCAGTTGGCCGTACCAGAAAATTTCGCGTACAGCAGTGGGTGGCTGCAGCGATTTAAAGGGAGATTCCATATTTTGCAACGACGGCTCTGTGGGGAAGGCGCATCGATTTCTCCAGATATCATTGATGAACACCTTACAAATTTGAACAGTATTCTGGCAAATCTGGATATGACCCAACCAACATATACAATGCAGACGAAACAGGATTATTTTTTCAGCTCATTCCTGACCGAACACCTGCTCACAAAGATGAAAACTGCCGTGGTGTCAAAAGGATGAAGCAACGAATCACTGTTCTACTGTGCTGCAACTCTACTGGAACAGGCAAGCGGCGATTGCTGATTATTGGAAAATCGGCAAAGCCTCGATGCTTCAGAAACTTTAGTCCACACTTCTACTGCACTTACACATCTAACAGCAAAGCATGGATGACCTCTAGCATCTTTCAAGAATGGCTACTGCAGTTCAAAAAGCAGCTTGTCTCTGAAGGACGTCGTATCCTACTGTTGTTAGATAACGTCTCACTGCGTCCCTAATGATGGTCTCAGCAACATAAATATACACTTCCTTCCACCAAATATGACTGCCAGTCACTGGATAGTGGCATCATCAAAAGTTTCAAGGCTCAATATCGCAAGCTTCAACTCCAGAAAATGGTGGAATTGGCGGATGCCCATCTACCCACAGAATTACGTCTGGATTACGCTGTGCGGTATTGTAAAATGGCTTGGGATTCGGTGAGCCCTTATTCCATCAGCAACTGCTGGAATCACACAGGCATTCGTTTCACTTCTACTGCTGCAGTTGAGCCTCTTAATTATTAAAATCTGCTTGATCGCATTCGCGACATCTTCGCTATTACACCAGAGAATTTGATGACTGAAAGGGAGTTTCAACTGGTTGATGATTCCCAGGAGGCGGAAATGAAGCTAACAGATGACAATTTGCTAGTGTCCACTGTTACAGCGAAAGAAGAATTTGGTGAGGATGATGATACAACAGTGACCCAGCGCCTACCATTGTTAAGGGAAGCCAAAACAGCTGCTGAGAAAGTTTTGTTATTTCTTGAGCACTCCAAGAGAGCAACATCTGACGACGTCAATCTATCTGCGAATTTGTTACGCCGTGTCTATGCCATAAGTGAGGGAGAGAAAAGACAAGTTGTGATCACAGACTTCTTCATTTATGCTTTCTATTTATCATATTAATTAATTAATCCCGGTTTTGCATTCTATTTATTGACTTAGAGTATAAGTTGTTATTAGTAATTGTTATAAATAATTTATTGTATCTTTAAATTTCACATTTTAAACGTGTTCGATACAACGCCACCCTCGCCTTACGCCGATTTTTTGCAAAATCCGGATGGTGGTTTTATAACGAGAGTAGACTGTATATTGTATTGTGTATAAAAGAAACATTCACCCTTTTAAATCCTTTTATTTTATATATATATACAGTAAAACCCCTCTATAGTGAACCCCAATGGGACAGAGCTTTTGGTTCACTATAGCCACGGTTCACTATAGCCACGGTTTGGCTATTTTTTTTTTACTTTTCAAAAATTTTAGACCGTATAATTAAAAAACAGCCATACACACAAGAAGAGGCTGCCTCTTAATAGTGGTCACTTTATTTTAATTCCCTTAATTGACTAATTTCCTTATATTAATACTGAATAATAATAGAAATCATTAGATAATAGGTTCTTCTTATGATTAACATACATGTACCTCTATGTCTAAGTTAAAAATCAAGACAAATCCTAGGCAAAGTTTTATTAAATATATATTCAAAGATCTGAAATGATTTTAAAACATCATTATCACATTATATAATACAATTTTTACTTGAAAAAAATGGCTCTAATACCTTGTTGTTTCAAAGCATTCTTCCAAGCATTGCACCATTCAAATAAAGTTAGTGTTTTTCTTCCATTTCATGTTTCCCCACATTCTTCTAGGTCTAGATTTCGTTTTTTTTTAACCTGCCATGCAAAACATTGCTGACTTTAAAATCACCATAGTTAATGGTATAAAAATAATTTTTGTTTCATCACGGGACCGTTTATTTGGACTTTTTTTTTTTTTAAGTTCTAAAACGTACGATCGCGATCGCGGCAAAAGTTGAAGTTGATTCCTCTTTGTAACAATTTTTAATAACTTTATATTTTATCTTTTATAATAGAAAATTATATTCTCTTATTTTAATATGTTCTTAACATTTTGCCTATGTTGTTTCACTTTGAAAAGTTCTGTAAATGGCCTTTTTTTTTTTTAATGAAATAATGCTTTTGTTTTTAAAATGCCTTTGTTTTCTTCATTTTGGAAGCCATTTGCATTTTTTATATTTCAAATTTAATGGATGCAAAGATATTCTAATTAATAAAAAGTATAATGTGTAAAAATTTATACAACATACAGCAAAAATAAAGTGCAAAAATCAGACAAACAATGCCGCTAAATTTATTGTTTTGAAATCGCGATCCGCGAGCTTTAAACATGCTCAAAAATTTTTTTTTTATTTTTTTTTTAAATTACAATTCTAAGTTCGTTATAAGCATAGTATTTTTAATAGATTTTATCATTTTGGGACCCGAAATAGGTTCGTTATAGGGGTAGTTCGTTATTCTAAAAATCGCAAAGTTCGTTATAACGATGGTATTTTCAATGGAATGGAATTGGGAATCGGCGTGGGTTCGTTATAAGGGAAGGTTCGTTATATCCAGGGTTCGTTATAGCGGGGTTTTACTGTATATGTTATATTAAAATATTATTTCACTAGCCCCCGAATTGAAAATTAGTTTGCCTACATGTGACTCACAGATATGTGTAACTAGGTAGAAGTTACTCATGCCTGTCCAACAGTCATAAGTATTTTGGAAATGGATTTTTATAGCGATGCCTTATTTAGTGTCTGTTGGCTACTTGTTGACACAAAAGAGTATGATGGTTCAATAAAAGTATGCATCACATGTTCTAAATAAATTTGCAAGACATTTTCCCACAAAGCTCCATATTCTTCCTCATTTGCTTCTACTGAAAAAGAATAGTCATTCGTTTTATTGTCATTAAAATTACTTTTATAGAAAAAATTAAAAGAAACAGCATTGTGACGCAACTTTCAGAGCCTATTGGAAACTATAAAAAGAATCAGGAAAAAAATGAGTATTGAAAGTTAAACCATGAAGAGAGCAATCAGGGTCGCCAGTAATTAGTTGTCAAAATTTGATGTTTTGAAATGTTGGATAATCTGACGGTAAAGGATTAAGGATTCTTTGGGTGTATAGCATTTGACTATTTCTTGAATTGCAGACTTGAGTACACTCCACAAGGCATAATTTTTAGTTTAGATGTACAGCCAACATGTGTGTGAGTGCAGAGAAGCTGACCAATGTGAAGCTGGACATGGTTGAAGTGACCCAAAGCGAGGAGGGCCAGAAGCTGAAACTGAAGCGAGTCCTGGATGCCATCAAAAAGGTGCTGGGTCAGTGGGCCATGCACAAGTGGACAGTGGACAGTGAGTACCTCTCTCCCCACCATTTGACCATGGATGGTCAACTGATGGTGCTGCTAGGTGTCCACTCCAAAAACATCGTAGCCATCATCCATCTCCTGGTAGCTCTGGTCCGCCACTTCCGTGCCCCAATCCGCCTGCCGGAGAATGTCTCCGTCAATGTGGTTGTGGTCCAGGTGACTCTCAATATTATATGCATCCAAACCTTACTCTCGCAACATGATTTGGGGGCGCTGTACTAACCCATGTCTAAAGAGATATTTAACTTTGGGAAGTGGCATGAGTGAAATGGGGTGTTGCAGAAGAGGGAGGGTAAGCTCCACACCAAGACTGTGTCTGAAGAGCTCACTTCTACTTATGAGTAAGTGTCGCATCACTAGACTATACAGTTCCCTCACTTCTAGCTGCTGTTTCAACCAATTTCCTGATGCATTCTTTCAATTATTTTTTGTTTGGAAAAAGTTGAGTGTAGAGAAACTTGCAAAACGTTGAACATTTTATTTTGCTCGTCCTCAAATTATTCTGTGACTAGTGACTTATGTCTCGGTGTATTTGAATACAACTGAACATAATTATAACAACATCACTCACTCTGGACTCTTGTTATAACCACAGTTAAACCATTCAAACTTAACATTTAAGACTTTAGAATTATGATTTTATAATTAAGTTGCTGCCATCAAAAGAGGTTCCACTGTATATAAGTCCAAATGCTTTATTAAGGCCACCATCTTATCTGTGTATGTGACTTTGAAAGTTCTTCCCACACATTTAGTCATTTCTGTTGTTGTTGTTTCTTATTCCCTTGTGGAAAGATTACATGAATTCCAGTCATTTCTAACTTACTCCATTGATGAGGGAACTTTCTCAACCACTTGCTTACAGCCCTGTGACTTCCTAATTAACTGTCTACATCTTCCCTAACATCAATTAGATGTAATCTGAAGACTCCACAGTCATGGAGCTACATTCTCCTCTCAATTTAACTCAATTAAAATTATGTATAAGAACTACAAGGTAATGTATAATTAAATTTTGATCAAAGCCTATTTTAAATTTACATAAATTACATATATGTGATACACAATTTCAGCTGAAATCTTGTTGAGAGTCAAGACTTGAATTGTAGAAAGATTGTTTATAATTTCAAAGGAGAAAGAAGTCATAAATTTCAGGTTTTTATCTCGAACTCCCCCACTATTAGAATCAACCAGAAATGTTTTAAATATGATTATGGCTCAATTTTTTCTCATACCTTTTTTATTTTTTCAATATGTATAAGAATTGACTCACAGTAAAACCCCGCTAGTACAAACCCGCGATATAGCGAACCTTCCCATATAACGAACTTAAGGAGACTCACAATTCCATTCAAAATACCATCAACTCTTTTGCAATTTTTTAAATAGCGAACTACCCCTATAACGAACCTATTTTAGGTACCAACAAAATAAAATCCATTTAAAATACTAGGCTTATAACAAACTTAAAATTGTGATTTAAAAATTTTTTAAAAAAACAAAATATTGAACATGTTTCAGCTCACGGATCACAATTTCAAAACAAAAAATTGGCGGCATTGTTTGTTTTCATTTCCATTCTATTTTTGCACATTATACTTTTATTTAATATAATATCTTTATATACACCAATTTTTATATAGAAAAAAAATTGGCTTCCAAAATAAAGGAAAAGTAACAAAGAACGGCGTTCTAAAAAACCAAAAGCTATTACCTGAAAAACGTCATTATCAAAGCTTTTCAAAGTGAAACAACTCAATAAAACTTTCATAACATGTTAAAATAGGAAAATGTGACTTTTACATTACATAGAAAGCTATTATAAATTGTTACAAGTTGAATCAACCTCAACTTTTGCCGCGATCATACGTGTTAGCTTGCCCTTCAGAAGCGTTCTATATCAAGTTTAGGCTAAGAAAATAATTCCAAATATTTTTAAAGCCAGAAATGGTTTGAAAGACAGGTTAAAAACAAAACTTAATATATACTTCAGAAGAATATGTAGAAACTGGAAAAAAAAAAAAAAACAATGGTTGCCTGTAAAGTCGGTTTTACGGGCGAAGATTTTACGTGACAACGGTAGAATATTTATTGATATGAATATAATTAAATTGCATAATAGGAACAAGGAATTGAATGAAAATAAGAATTGCACAAATTTTAACTATAGAAATATATTTTGTTTACTAAAACATTGTACATGTAAACTTAAACTTAACTAATTCCTATTTGAGTGATTTTGTTGAGGATAGGACGATGATAGGAGAAATATGAAATGAAAGGAAGTGTTTCTGCTGTAATGTGTCTTGCGAAAGTCAAGTCGATAGTTGTTCCTTTTAACGTAGTTGACTTAGAAACGTTTGATACGCAATCAAGATTATACGTATTTTTCATGAAATTAAGAAACGAGTTGTCAGGCTTTACGTTTTTGTTAAAATCACCACACAGAAGAATCGGTATACTAGAATCAACTTGCACGAACGGTGGCACGTACTGGCTGTTGTGAATGTACGGACCGAGTCCTTGCCATAGTAACATTCCAATATCCTGCATACTAGCTCCTGGATGAATATATACAGCACCGAGTATAAACTTGAAGCTAGTATTAGCGGCGAAGCAAGTAACTTCAGTCATGCACATGTCACCCTTGGTTTTAATGACACGAGTTACGTCTGTAATCGCAACTTGGAACACTTCCGCCGTAGATGTCGATGATAATTTACGATAGATCGCCACTCCACCAGCCGCGTTGGTATTTGAAAATCAAAACACTTATTCAGATCGAAGGTTCAAATTTTTGCTAAATAAATTTGAAATTAAATAAAATTTGTAATTGTAAATGATGAAGTTGAAAATTAAAACATTTACTTAAATTAGATGTTAAAATTCTTGCTCAACACAGTTTAAATAAAGTTTTCTTATATCTGCCACTTTTTCTTAATATTTGTAATTTTAAAGAATCAATTCGAAAATCAAAACATTTATTCAGATCGAAGGTTCAAATTTTTGCTAAATAAATTTGAAACTATTTAAAATTTGTAAAATAATAATTAATTAATTAATTAATTTTAAACTAATAATTTACTTAACACTATCAACATTTATCAATAGTATGACATAACCTATAAACTCAGTTTCTCAACTTTTGTGTCAATCTAACAATTAATCAATCAATCATAGTTTACGATAATGAAATATCAGTGTACAATTATTTACCTTTATTGTTGTAGTTGTTGTAAATGACGAATCTAAGCACTCCACATTTTCACTACAGACACAGCTGACGATACTTTAACCACACGTGTGAACTTGTATTATGACGCTTTCTTGTTTTTCCAACGCCAAGAACGTTCGAGAAAGACAAAGACAGAGACAAGCATGCGCCGATTCAATGCGCCTAATTCTCTAGCGCTGCGCGCGCAGCACTCTCGTTCGGTGACTCATCGTAACGTTACCGGGCGTTACACTTTTTCATAAGTGACTCCCAGCCGCAACCTAATTTAAGACGTTGTCACGTCAAAAAGTGCCCCGTGTCTCACGAACCACAAACAAATCAACTTTTAAATTCTCAAAACTACCACTATATTTCTATTTTTAGAACGGAAGCTTTGTCTTCTTCTTCTTTCTTATCTCCACTCAGGGTATCAAGCTTGTAAAGCTTGAGACTTTTGATGGTGTTGCCGGGGATGAGTAGAGCTCATCAATGGATGAGTCAATACAGTCAATAATGTGTTTTGGTACCGCGGGTTGAGAATTGCACTTAGTACATAGTGGGAAAACCTTGCAAACATTCTGGAAAGTCATTGTCCGTAGATGACCAGACTTAAGTCTGGAAATCAAAGACTGTTGTTCTCTTGGGAGGACAGAACCGGTGCTTGTCCCTCCTGCTCTGTACTAGTCATGTGCAGTGTTAAGCCTTGTTAGGTATATGACTCATTCAGGGTTCGCGGATATTCCTCCTTGCCGCCCGTTTTACTACCGATTTTGTGTTTGCAAATTCACATTTTTTTTTTTTTAAAGCCGATTTTACCGATCACACTATCATATCAACATGTTAACATGTATTAAATGAAATCTTCAGAATTTTCAAAAATTTTGGCATCTAATTTGATGGGAGAGGACATTTAATATTATAGATCAATATCTACCTGGCAAAATATCCATCTACTCGTTATCAGACTTGACCAACAACAGGCTGTTTAGAGATAAGAGGATTTTCTGTGTGCTTTCAGTGACCTGGGAATGAGAGTGGGTAAGTACTTCCATCCTTGAACAAATAGTATAAACTGTCTATTTCTAACAACCATGACCTGGGATTGAATCTTGCATTAAGCACTTTTTATGAATAAATAAATTGCTTCAATGGCTCCCAATTCTTTTCAAAAAGTTTCGACAAAAATCCTCGTCGAGGTTGCAAAGGTATTCTCACACGATTTTTAAAATTTTGTACAACATCTAAAGCACAAGTCATAAACAAATATTCTACTCACAAATATAATAATAAAGTATATAATAATAAATTTTTAAAATAAATAATATAATAAAAATAATAATTTTACAAAGATTTCACAATATTATATATGAATCTATATCCATTATGTACAATTTATACCCCCCTAGCCTTTTAAACTACTTTTTGAATTTAAAAATGAATTGTTTATTTGCAGAATATCTTCAAACATATTTATAGTTCTTGCCCCCATTTCTCGTGATACCCATCCCTCTATAATCAGACTTTGGGATACATCTAAATATTATTTTCATCAACCCTATAATACATAAAAGACAGGTGATACTCTTCTACAAATAACCAAACAGGTATGCACAAGCCAAGTTATTTATTAAAAAAAAAAAGAGATAAAGAAAATTAGAGCAGAGCTAGACAAATAGGATTATCCACTTGGATTAGAAAATATGAATGAAATAGAGAAACCAAATTTGAATAAGAATAAAAATGAGTACAATAATATAATTAAGAAAAAGGCCTCTCCTTATCGTGCAACTGAAAGTTGCTGATGACTTGAGCCATCTGTTGGAATAAATATCAACTATCTGTTGATTTTTAATTATTACAAATTTGGCCAAATACCCATTCTTGATTAATCAAGAAAAGCTATATCAAATAAAAAACAAAGCTAACCATGTACGCATTTCAGGCTGTTGCCTTCCAACTTTCAGTTTCACAATAAGGAGATACCTTGTTCTTAATTTATCCACCATATCCCAGTACAATTTCACATTTGTACTATTTTTCCACATTGTTTCATGTTCTCATGCATTTCTACGTTTTGAGTGTTTGCCTGCTTGATCCAGATAAATTAAACCTTCTTCAAGTTTGGAAATTAGTGAAACAAGCGTTTTTGATTGTTTCAAATAAAAGACTATGTAAAAGACTTCAAAATATTATCTTGGTTTTTATCAAGGGAATTAACCGTTGAAGTGGATATGTTAAATTGTTTTGAAACTTCTACTTGTTTTCATTTATTTTATGACAATTTCATCGATTATCTTTGATTTGTTCACTAAAGCAATTGCCTTGGATTTTTGTTTATTTTTAACAACACTTGAAGTACTTGATTTATTTACAATTTAAAGATTTAATTTAAATAAAATAAATACTGTAATTTTGAATGAGAGAGTAACATTTTTAGCTAGCATATTTTGTTGTTGTTGTTGTTTCTTATCCCCTTGTGTAAAGATTACACAAATTCCATAAGTTCATGCTCCTCGAGCTGTTTTATGATGAGCAGTGGCCTCTCCCAAAGGTCCTGTTTAGTGCATTTAATGTAAGCCAAAATGTGTTATGGAGCTTCAGGTACCAAACTACATTTTGGGCAAGTGGGATAAATTTTGTTATTATTTTCTATCTTCAATGGCTTGAGATGGCCTGTTCTAAATCTTGTTAGTGTTGTTTGATGCTGTCTATTTCTGATGTTCAGAGCTCCTCCTGGGTTCACTCCACTGTGCCAACTGTGCGGTTAGCTGGGCGAGGCGCACAAGTCTTGAAACTCTTGGGTCTTCGCTCTGTGTGTGCGCCATTGGGAGCGTCCTTGCCATGCGCGCCATGAAAAACCAAGGGGTGCACACAGTAGTACCACCCTCCCGCCTTCGCGTTGGTTCCCTGTGTAAACCTCAGAACCTCAGAGGTCCTTGATTCGTCGGCAGATTCAGGGAGTAGTGTGAACAAAGGGTTCGAGGGCCAAAGGGGGTCCTATTGGAGCGTAGGACGGGTTTAACTGAGTCCGAACGAGAGGGCTCGGTCAGCAACCTTGCCATGAACTCTCGGAGACGCCTGTGGATTTGATTGGTCGACCCCATGGAGCCAGACCATAATGGCGGTCGCGAGGGGCCAAACAATGGCCGCTCGGTGCATGGAGAATGCATCATTCCCTTTTGGCTTGGTGACCTAGATGGCAGCAATGGGTGTGCTTTCGCGCGCCGGTTTACGGACCTTTGAGGTCTGGGAAACCATTATTGCTCCAAGTCTGTACCAACTGTGCAGGTAATGCAGCAGAGGGCATGCTTTCGCATGCCAGTTTATGGACCGAAAGGTCTGGGTCGCCATTGCTCCAAGGATGTACCAACTGTGCTTATGTGGGATCCTCCAGTTCTTGTTTATTTTTGTTTTGGCTATTGTTTCTATTTCTTTAAAAGTAAGTTTATTTTTCTGTGACAAGGATTCTTTGTGCCTTTTTTCGCTAGCACATCAGCAGCTTCATTGCTTTCAATGCCAACGTGTGAGGGTATCCATTGAAGGTGAATTTTTGAGGTTTTGAGAGTTTTTGGAGATAACCAATTATGTTCCTGCTTATTTTGTCTCTGAGTTTCCCTGTGTGACTCAAGTGTTGTATGACACTTCTACTATCAGTAAGAATCCAGATATCTTGATAATTAGTATTTCTGATTGATTTTAAGGCTTCATAGATGGCTATAAGTTCTGATCTGAAGACTGAGCAAAAATCTGTGTTTCCTCTGTTCATTTTCTCAATGCCATTTGTAGTTTTGATGAGACAGCCACTGCCAGTGTGTCCTAGCTTGTCTCTGCTACCATCGGTATAGATAGTTTTTGCATTTTTAGGAATGTTATTAATTATTTCTAATGATAATTGTTTTAAGTATTCTGGATTTTGGTATTTTTTGTTGGTGGGTTCATTTAAAGTGGCATTAAAAATAACATTTTGTAGTGGTTTGCATTGAGAAATTTTTCTGCTAAATAATTTTTTTACACTTTATATTTTAAAAATCCATTTCTTTTGGCCAGGTGGAGAGGGCCTTCTTTTTTGAGTCTTATATTGGATTCCCAATTAAGTATGTAATTGCAAGTTCTGTGTTCGTTTCCATAACTTTTGATTTTGTTTATATATTTTGGCAGATTGTAGCTTCTTCTATCCTTTAAGGGCATAATGTCTGCCTCGTAAGTACAATATCATTAGGGCAGGTATTTCAAAGACCTGTAATAATTCTAGCTGCACCCAGTTGTATCCTTTCCAGTGATTTTAGATTTGTTTCAGATGCTGTACCATAGATTTGATATCCATATTCCAGGATATGTCTAATTAGAGATGTGTAAGTTAATTTTAGTGTGGTTGCATCGGCTCCCCACTCTCTTCCTGAAATATATTTCAGGATTTTTAGTCAGTCTCTTCCTTTTCTAATAACTTCTTCAATATGTTTACTGGAGTTAATTTCTGGATCCAGGGTGTAGCCGAGATATTTAGGATGTTTATTATATTGCAATTGTTGTTCTCTCAGAATAATTTTTGGTCTTATTTTGTATAGTTTCTTATCGGTAGTAAAAAGACAGGTTTCAGTTTTGAGGGTTAAATTCTAAATTATTTTTATTAGAAAATTTTTCTAGGTGGAGAAGAGTCTTGTTCAAATCCCTTTCAGCTTTTTTCCAGTTAGTGTTGCTGCTCCATAGAATAATGTCATCAGCGAAAAGTCCAATATTGGTATTATGTGAAATTTTTTCTTCTATGCCTGCAATAAATAGGGTGAAGAGAGTTGGGCTAAGGACTGATCCTTGTGGTAATCCTTGATACAATTTGAAGGTTTTAGATAGAGAGCTTTTATATTTGACCCTGATGTATCTATTTTTAAGGAAATCATTTATCCAAGCGATAGCTTTTCCATCAATTTTGAAATGTTTGTATAATTTTGTAATTAACTTGTTTTTCCATACCTTATCAAAAGCTTGTGTTAGGTCTAAAAAAGCAGCTATGGTGTGGTTATTTGGTTTTCTGTTTTGTGCATCTTTTACCTTTTGTGTGAAAAATAAGAGTTGGTTTATTGTCCCATGTCCTTTCCTAAATCCATATTGTTCTTCTGGTAAGAGATTTCTTGTGTCGAGGTGGTAGGTGAGTCGTCTGAGTATAATTTTTTCCATTAATTTGCACAAATACTTGTGAGGGAGATAGGTCGGTAATTTTTTGGGTCATCAGCAGATTTGTCAAGTTTTTTAATAGAAATTATTGTTGCAGTTTTCCAGTCTTGAGGCAATTTTCCAGTTTTCCAGGAGTTATTTAGTATATTTTAATTTATATGATAGTTAATAAACTGAATAATAAAAAATAATACAGATTTTAATCTAATTATTTTTAGAATATTCCCTTTTATTGAGTAAAAATATTATTTATTTTTGAAAGAGCAAAATTAAAAATCTACATTAACCCTTAAGTACTCGCGCGGGGTGTATCACACCCCAAGCTATCACTTTACTTTTGAAAAATCATTAAATCCTTAAACAAAAACTTCTAATTTTTTAATATAGCTTATAACATTTAAATGTGGCGAATTAAATTTCATCAGGATTAATAAAGGGGAGAATATTTGTATTTTATTTTTATTGTCAGAATGGGGTTTATCACACCCTGCGCGAGTACTAACGTAGCAAAGTTTTGCAATCAGCCTGATTTTGACACTGCTGAATTCTCACGTAACATACCTTGTTTAGACCATGAATCATATCCCTTTTGTTTTAGTGTGAATTTAGTTTCACTTTGCCATCATCTATTCTTACATTTATCCTATATTATAATGGATAGCAAAAATATTCTTTTCAAAAATATATTAGGAAAGAATGCTCCATTAGATGCTTTTTTGAAATTTATTAGTAACTAGCGGATGTACCCGGCTTCGCCTGGGTTTTACCCGAGTAAAGGTTTGTCTAACGAACCTTTGTTAAAACAATTCTCTCTAAACTTATAATAAAAAAAAAAAGATATATTTTGATAATTTGAAACTCGTAAATTTGAATCTCTCGATAAAGTGAACATTTTTTCCCGGTCCCTGTGTGCCGTGTCATCCTGAATTTTGTCTTTCCTAATTTTCTACATTACAAAATCATCTTTTTATCTAGTGAACATTTTTTCCCGGCCCCTTGAAAAATACTCGATAAGTTGAATAAAATCAATATTAATTGATTCCCTCGGTAATTGGAAGTTAAAGGAATAGTATCTTTGCCTTGGAATTGTATCATTATTCTTGTCTCAAATAAATTGCCGTGTCATCCTGAGATAATCTTACTTTTGATAAATAATCTTTATGATAATAAACTTAGTGATAATAAAACTTATAGATAAAAAAACTTGTTATCATCGTCGCAATGGTGGCGCTGCTTGCGAGTTAAATCTACAAATCTGCAAATAACTCTAAGGATATTCAAGATATTCAAGAAATTATTTTTCAGAAACCTTCCCAGTACTATACTAAATAACTTCCCAAAGTTGCATGGCATTCCAATGAGTGGTTTGGTCAGGCATAAAGGACAGACACACGCGCACACATACGTTCATTTATATATATACGCTGGTGTCCAAAAAATAAGAAACTTAACCAATATTGAAATTTCTCAAAAGCTAATTTATTAACAAATATAAAATTTAGTATACAAATAGTTTAAACTATGGAGAATTTGACTAGCTATATGAAAATAAAAAAATATTTGAAATTATGAAATATGCAAATTATTACCAACATACCTAAAGCTAAGGTTCCAGATCTTAAAGAAATAAGATATCAATAGGGAGTATGATCACCTCTAACAGCTATCAAGGTCTCACAGTGAGCCCTCATACTGTTTACCAGGCTTTGGAAGAGGTCCAGGGGTAGTAAACCCCACTCCTCCAATAGAGCAGTTCTTAGCTCAACGAGGGTTCTTGGAGAGGGGTGACGAGCTCCAATACGCCTCTCTAGAGCACCCCACACATTATCTATTGGATTCAGGTCCGGAGATCTGGCTGGCCAATCCATCCTTCGAATATTCTCACTCTGGAGATATTCATTGACTAGCCTAGCCCTATGCGGACGAGCATTATCGTCCATAAAAAATAAATTGTGACCAATTTGATCTCTATAAGGTCTTAGATAGGGCTCAAGGATCTCATCCCTGTACCTTTGGGCAGTTAAAGTGCCCCCAGAAAAAATGTGGAGGGGTGTGCGTCTGCTAGAACTGATGCCAGCCCAGACTAAGAGACTGCCCCCTCTAAAACTGTCTATTTCCCTGATGTTACTGGGATGATAGCGGGTTCCAGGCTCCCTCCAGATGAAAACTCGTCGAGAATCTGTGTTTAAACTAAATCTTGACTCGTCACTGAAGAGAACATTGGCCCACTGATCATGAGTCCAGGCGTGATGTTCCAAACACCAATTCAAGCGGGCTCTCCTGTGAGCAAAGGTTAAAGGGATACAGACCATTGGTCGTCTTGCATAAAGAGCACCTTGGTGAAGCCTTCGGTAAACAGTTTGTCTTGAAATTCTCGTTCCAGTAGCACTTGAGAGTTCATTAGAGAGTTGAATAGCTGTCATCTCCCTATGGCGCTTGGCAGTTACGACCAGATAACGGTCTTCAGAGGTAGCTGTTTTTCTTTTTCTACCAGAACCTTCTTTTCTTTTGATGGTTCCTGTCTCAATGAACTGTTTCCATATTTTGCTGACCACAGATTTATTCACATTTAGCCATTTTGCTACTTCAACTTGTGATTGCCCTGCCTCCATTCTTCCAACAGCTCTCCATTTTAAATCATCTGCTAAAATTTTTCGTAAACTCATAATTAACTAAGGATTAAATAAAATTATAATTGGACAATTCTTAGATGGGGTAAACGACACGCCAAATAGCACACTTATAAAGACAAGCAAAAATTTGCATATTTTCAATTTTTCCAAATCGAATGGTTGCGATATATAAATTCTACGACTTAAAATACCTAATTAAATTACTTTTTAGCTTTTAGCGTTGTATATTTTAAAACATATCATTAAAAAACAAAAGTTTCTTATTTTTTGGACACCAGTGTATATAGATGACATAATAAAAAAAATGGTTGAATACACAAATATTTATATTGAGACCATCAGGCCAAATTATAGCAGGGAAATAGATTGCCGCAATACAAATGAAAATTAAATCCATTGTCTGCTAGGACTCATAATTATAATTGGAAAAAATCGTGCATCACATTTGCATTTCAAAGAAATTTGGTTGCACAAGTTCTTGTATAAATCAAATCACCCTCAAGAAGAGCCCATAAAAAGACGCTTCTTTTTGGAAAATATCTGACTGAATTTAATGGATGATCATATCAAAGAACGGCTTTGCATTGTGTCACTACCTAAAGACATAAAATGAGCTCTTCGAAGGATAAGTGGAGTGGCAAGTGAACAAACGGTAAGTTATATGAAATGTTATTTACAAATATAAATAAACATTCTAAATTTTATGATTTTTTTTATGAACCAGGACCAACAGAACCACCTTCAAAAAAGCAAAAGCGATGACATCTTTGTGACCGATCTAAGGATAGGAAAACAAAGACTACCTGCAAAAATTGCAAAAGAAATATCTGCAATAATCATTCCATCATTATGTGTGCTGAATGCTTTGAAAATTAATGAAAAATAAAATATATTTTTTGTGATTAATGTATAGGAATTAAAATTGTAAAATATTATAGGATATTTATATACAACATGTTTTTGTACTTTTTACTTTGATGGAAAATTTTTATATTTTATTATCATTTAATCAATAAAGATTATTTTCTGTATAATATAAATATTAAAACGTTTTTAGCTTACATTATATATGTTAAATTTAGGTTTATATTTCAGGGTGTGATACACCCCGCGCAAGTACTTGTGTAACAAAAAATGGTGCGAATACTTAAGGGTTAACAAATAATAGGAGGGCAAAAAATATGCATTACATTTTTACATTAGTTTAGATATTAGGGGGGTGGGACTACAGAAAAAAAACTGCACTAAAGAGGTATATATTAGCAAGGTATTACTGTAATATATTTTTCTACTACAGTAGAACCTCTTTGTAAAGGACACCTAATTGCAGAGCCAAGGTGTCCTTTAGGGAGAGGTGTCCTCTAACCGGAAAGTTGCTTATATTAAAAATGGTAATTTTGCAAATGAAAACAGTTCTTTATAGAAAGGTCCCCTCTAGCACGAGTGTCCTATCATGAAGGTTCTACTGTATATAAGAGATTTAAAAAAAAGGCTTTTATAAAAATCACTACAAAGAGGAATCAAACCCAACTTTTACCACAATTGTATATGCTAATATCTTTATCAGAGATTTTTTATATCTAGCTTATTCAACCTAGGCTGAAAGTCCAAAAAAATGGACATATGATGCAACAAAAGGTTATTTTTTATGTCATGAAGTATGAATTTTAAATCCAGCAATGGTTTGCATGACAGGTTCAAAATAAAGTAAAATCTAGACTTCAGAAGAATATGTGCAAACTGGAAATGTAGAAAAACACTTATTAAGTTCATTTGAGATGATCATGGCTTGAAGTGTGCTCTCAAGCATTAAGGTATCAGAGACATTTTTTCAAGTAAACTTTGTATTATATAATATGATAAAGATGTTTTAAAAAATTTTATATATCTTTTAATATAGCCAGGGGTAGTTGGCATACTTGCACTCCGGGAACCTGGGTTATAAATATCTCTTTTCTCTAGGATTTGTATTATTTTTAAATTATTCTTACGACAATAAAAAGTAGAGCACACTTATCGTAAAATTATTTCTTTTGATATGATATTATTAAGTATGGAAATAGGTCAAATTAGTAAATTATAATAAAGTGACAATTATTAAGAGATAGCCTTTTTTGTATGTATGTCCGTGTTTGTTAATTATATGATCTAAAAACTTTGAAAAGTAAAAAAGAAAAAGCCAAACTGTGGCTATAGTGAACATGAAGTTCAGTCCCCTTGGGGTTCACTATAGTGGGGTTTAATGTATTAATCAATCCAGGTAAGAAGAAGGTGTTCATACTTGTCTGTCCAGAGAGAGATGCTTTTGACACCTTGCTGGACCATGCCCCAGATAAGCTTCAGGTGGTCAAGAAGGTGAGTCTGTGACCTATGCACCAGCAACATCCTCATTGAAATATGTTGACTGTCATGCTACCTATCATTACAACAATAAAAGTGAAAAAAAAAAGTTATTTTCAAAAATGGATTTAATGTCTTTTGACATTCAAACCCTGATAATTGCTTCAGATTTTGCATCTGACGGTAGAAGCAAGTTTATTATTGATTGCTGCAGA
This sequence comes from Cordylochernes scorpioides, assembly GCA_030710605.1. Lineage (NCBI taxonomy): Eukaryota > Metazoa > Arthropoda > Arachnida > Pseudoscorpiones > Chernetidae > Cordylochernes > Cordylochernes scorpioides. Next base: position 49,913,767 of record CP092876.1, read on the forward strand.
ACCATGACTGAGCATCCTACCAAATGGTATAATGTTTCATTTGGAATGGGTGAAAAAAAATGGCATCCAAAGTGTGACTAGATTTTGTGGAACGGTTTCCTTTTGGCCTCAGTGCTTTGGAGACCTTTCTTTAAGGGTTATCCTCATATGTAGGATGTATTAAAAATAAATATGAATTGATATATAGATATGACAGAGGTGGGGATGTAGGTCTCAGAGGGTTTTTATGGGGAATGATTCATCTTGTGGACCACTGTCACTAGGGACCGATCCAATGGGGTCATTGGGTCTTGGGTTCTGCTGGGCCGTTGCAGGGGGTGTTGCTACTGTAGCATGACATGTTATATAATTTCCCAACAAGGCCTATTCCATTCAAGTGGCAAAAGATAACAGGCTTGTTATCTCTAACATTCAACTTTATTCAACTGTAAATACAAAGCGCGATGTCCCGCCAAGGACACTGGCGCCCAAAGGAAAGCAATACAAGAGAGAGAGGGAGAAACTATTTATATATCCAAAAACATATGCTCAAGGCATTTACCATATTCTTGAAATTGATTTCAAACAAGCATACTATATACATAGGTAATTTAATTTAAACACACCTCAAAATAAAGAAAAAAGGAAAAAAAAAAACCCATATATACAGCACATAGTTAATTATACCTAACACTTGAGATTATTTAAAAACTTTGATATAAATTTACAAAATCTATTGAATACAATGTTTAAATCCCTGCTGGATATCAGTTCTCTTGGATCGGTACAGAGAATACCGTTATTGAGTCTGTAGTCTTGAAATGCTGGGCACTTAAGTAAAAGGTGAGTAGAATCTTGATTGCGGCACCCACAAAAACAGCCCGGATCCTCCGATGCGCGGATTCTTTCCAGAAAACTCCCGAAATTACCATGGTTGGTTACAAATTGTGTGTTGTGGAAATTAGGGCGAAAATAATTTGGAATACCCCGGTTGAAAAAACTTGTAAATGTCTCGTTTGTATTATTCAGTAAGAGCAGCATTCTTTCGTCTATATAGGATTTAATTATAATGGGAATATCGATGTTGTATTTTTGCTTGTCCTCGAACGATAAGTTATTTAAGTCATATTTCATATTTTTTGCTTCAATGTAATCTGCAATCAATGGAGTTTTAGCCAAACTGTGAACACAGTTGTACGAAGTTGTCTTGTAAGCTTAAATGCTCCATATTAATATCTGATATTGCATTGAGTTTAATTTTTGTATCAATTTTTTATTTAAAAATTCGAACCATATTTCTGATCCATATGTTAAAGTTGATCTGAATAAAGATTTATACAATGTAATTCTTTTATGGGAGCTCAAACCCCATGATTTACTGCACAGAGAGAATAGAAATTTTTTTATTCTTAGAGTTCTGCTCACTATTTCCTCTATATGAAAAGCAAAATTCAATTTGTTTTTTCTTCTATGATTTGCAATTGTTATTCCTAAAATTTTTATTTTTTGTACTGTTGAAATTAATCCACTTAACTGGGATCTTCTCTTTATTACGCAAATATAAAATGTTTGTTTTTTCCGAACTGATTTCTAACTTATTCTTAATACACCATAATTCGATAGTATTTAATGCTTCCTCTATTACTATTTTTAGTGATGTTAGATCTTTATTCCAGCATATTACAGATATATCATCCGCATAACAAATCAACTCACAATTGGGCACCTGAAAATTCATCAGCAAATCATTCAATAAAATTGTCCATAGAAGTGGAGAAAGCGGACCGCCCTGAGGACACCCCTTAGTAATTGGCTTTGAAGTTGTTAGATTGTCGTAACTGAAAGAAATGATCCTGGAATTTAAATATGATTGTAGAATTTTGATCAGTTTTTCCGGTAAATTATCTGAGTCTATTCTTTTGATGATCGCTGGCCACCAGGCATTATCAAAAGCTCCCGAGATATCTATTGAAACTAGTGCAGACAGTTCTTTTTGCTTATGCTCCATTAATACATCGATTATAGTATTCAAAGCAGTGATAGTTGACTTAGACTTGATAAATCCATGCTGCCTCGAGCTTAACAGATTGTTTTGAATTTAAAATTCATATATTTTATTTTTGAGAATTTTTTCAAGAATCTTTGAAAAATTTGATAATAAAGATATCGGAAGGTAGCTTTTAGCTGATTCATAATTGGTTTTGCCGGGTTTGGCTATTATTTTGAGTGCTGCTGTTTTCCATTTTTTTGGGAAGTATCCTATTTGAATACATTTATTAAATATTGAGTGTAAAATTGGAAGTATTAGTTGAAAAGCATTCTTTATCATATTATTACTAATATTGTCTGGACCAGGAGATTTATTTACGTTAATTTTGTCGATTAGCTCTTCTATTTCTTTCTTATGAATATTGCATGAGTTGGAGTTTGTAAAATTCGGTGTATAGTTCCTTATTGATGCATGGTGAGCAGTATCCGATATAGTTGTATCATCAGGAATTAGTTCATTAACCAGATCTTTTATTAGAGTTTCTTTAGAATCTACTGGTGCCTGTTCAATTATTGGTAATCCCTTTTGTTGATTAGAGTAACTCAGTTTTTTTAAGGTTTTATAGGCGTTTCCAAACGGATTATTAGATCCATTTTCATCTATAAAATTCCGCCAACTATTCCTCTTAGCTTTTCTAATACTATTTTTATATTTATTTCTGACAGACTTATATTCATTAACACTAATTGCTTTATGATGAAAGTATAGATTTCTCACATAATGAAAATACTTTTTCTTTTGTTCTAATTCTTTGTTCCACCACTTGATCCCGGTATCGAAAGTGAAGTTGGAAGATTTCACTCCAGTGATTGATATGCAGCTTCCAGAATTATATCCGTTAGCTTGTCAACCACCATGTCAATATCAGTTTCTTTTTCGACCTTTTTTATATCGTTTTCCAATCTTCTTACTTCTTGTTTAGAAATTGTATTTGAAAACAGTGACCAATCTGCTTTCTTTTCACTAAATTTCCATGTAGATTTTTGTTGATTGTTTGTAATATCTAAGTTAACATTGATATCAAATGAAACTGTCACATGGTCGGAAATATTGGTTAATTCAAAAGTTTGCCAATTGTTCACCAGTTTCAATGAATGTCTATTTGAAATAGTGAGATCTATTATGCTTTTATTACGACAGGTAGGAGTTTTGTTATTGTGAATAAAAAGATTATATTCATTAATAATAGGTTGCATTTTATATCCGTTAGAGTTTGTAATTCTATCGAACCAAACCGGGTAACGGGAATTAAAATCTCCACAGAGGATTAGGGGAGTACTCTCGAAGGTAGCTATCAAATTCTTTAAAAAGTTTAAATGTTCGTCATCGCATTTGTTTGGAGGAATATAAAAGTTTGCTATTATCGTCCTAGATTTAGGTGTATTAATAGAGATTGATGTACAAAACTGATTTGTGAAACCCTCCAACTTCCTATATTTTATATTTTTATTAAATATAACCGTTGCAGTATAAGTGTTTTCTGTTGAGGAACAATGTACTATGTGCGAGTCCATATCAAACACGACCTTTCTATTTAAAACATAAGGCTCTTGAAGAAGGAGAATATCTGGAGGATTGTCTCTAATAGAGCTTCTGAGTTCGGTAGTTGCAATTATACTTTTCCTAATATTCTGTTGTATACATTTAAATTTTCCTATGGTTAAAATTTTTGCTTCTTTCATAATGGACATTTATGCAAAACGCTTATGAAAATTTCATATGAGAATATTTCTGTTATATTCTTCTTCCAAATCATGAAAATATTGGGTTCTATCTATAATTCTATCTACTTGTATTTTGTAAAGTGGACAGTCCGTCCCATTAACCCTGTGATTTGTTTGTTTATTTCTGTAAATTGGGTGTTTAGAACAGTTGTGACAACTCAGTTCATTTGAGCAGGAATGGGTTCCATGGACCCCACAGATATTACAGATTTTCTCATTTGTGCAGTCTTTAAGCTTATGGTTTGGATTGTATTGAAAGCATTTTTGACATTGTTTTACTAAGACCTTATCTTGAATATGGCAACATTCTAAATCAGTGTAGAGAGTATTGTTATTTTTCTTAATTATTTGATATGCCTTTGGTGAAAGTCTTAAAACAATGTTTTGTGTAGCAGTATTTGATTTCATTACAAACAGCATCCTTATTTCATCCTCCATTCCTCTTAACTCTGGATTCATGTTACAGATTGTCTTTACAAATGTTGTTGTGTCCGTTATTTTAGAAACATTTTCAACCACAACCGTTGGATCTCTTTTCCTAGGAATATATATTTTACTGATTGCCTTTAACTCATCCGATTTTCCCAATTCCTCCTGAAGAGCATTCAATTCTACCTGCGATGGCGATTTTATTACTACTGCGTTCCGTGTATTGAAAATTTTATTAATTTTAATATTCCCACCGTCTTCCCTTATTTTCTTTATGGTTCTAGAAATAGCTTGAGAAACATCAGATATAGATTCATTGTTGGCTGGAGCTGCAATTAGCGTAAATTCCATGTTTTGAGTTTGTTGATGTTTGACAATTAATTGTTGTACATTTTCTTGTTTTGTTACTTGTGCAAATGTGGGTCTGTGTACCGAAATTTCTCTCAATATTTTTTCAACCTTATTTTCCATTGCTGAGTTGACAGCTTCCGTTATTATTCCTATTGTAGAGTCTTTATTCATATCAGAAAGAGAAGAAACTCCTTCTTTTGCTTGAGTAATCATTGTTGATAAAAAGGATATGTCATTTTTAGTTACGTTTTTTTGATTGCCTAAATATTTATTATTAAAGTATTGAAATACTTCATCCAATTTTAAATTTATAGAATTTATAACTGAATCCATTTTATTTTCTTAGTTTGCATAAGAGCCAAGTTTTGCATATCTATTGACAGCGTAAAATTTGAATGTGTTGTTTGTGTTATTTAAAATATTTAATTTAATCCAAAAGATTTAGCAATATTAATATAACTTAAAATTTTAATATGTTTAAATATAAACTGGATTTAAATTATTTCAAAATATATAATATAACAAAAGTTAAACAAATTTTAAGTAAATATTTACCTGAAGTGCGGAGCGATGCAATACACGTCCAATCAATCTGGCCGCCTTCATCTCTAACATGTTGCTGCAAAAAGGTTGTCAAAGGTCAAATAAAATTCTACCCATTATCTCTGGTGCTGTTTCTGATATACCTAAAATTAAATTATAATAAAATAATAAAGGAAAATAAGACCTAATCCAAATAATTTATTAGTGTGTGACGTTTCAGCGACAATGTTGTTGCCGAAACATCACACACTAATAAATTATTTGGATTAGGTCTAATTTTCTTTTATTATAATCTATAATCAAAATTGTGCTTTATCAATAATAAAATAAATAAAAAATAAAGTGCAATCAGCCAAAAAAAATAATTTCTAATTTAATAGATGATAACAATTTCCGGTCACGCGCATCATCAGGTTGGCTACTTGTTGATACACAACAATAGATAAGAGAACATTGATGAGGTGATTTTAAAATAATTTTGAAAGAATTTATAAAAAAGGAGCATGGACATAATGATCTTTCAAAGCTTCTCTTAAATTTGGAAATCAAAATATGCTAATAAATTTATAATTTGCTTTCTCTGTGATCTCTCAAACTTAGGTTATTAAATGAAATTGGTTATCATTCTGCTGGGATGTAAAGAAGTTCTATACATGATGCATGTTTATTTTTATATTTGTTCCTCTAAGTGTCCACACTGTCATCTTGCTCAGTAGAGTTTTTCATTATCAGAGTAGCACAATTAACAAATATCTATTAAAACAGGCTAAAAATATAGTAATAAAATTATACTATAATTGAGACCATTGGTAATGAGAGGAAATTAAATTTTGTTTTCTTCCGAGAAAGTCCCCCTTATATATGTTGTTGTTTTCTAATAACCCCTGCCAACATATTACAGAATTGTGATACAGCTCACTTTTGGTTCTGTCCAGTCTCTGGTGACCTTTGTCAACAAACACCTAAACAAGATCAACCTGGAGGTCAATGACCTCGATTCTCAGGTAATATTTATTTATGTTTTGAAAATAGAGCAATCCATATACAGTAAAACCCCACTAATACTAACCCGGGATATGGCAAACCTTTCCTTATTACAAACCTAAGGTAATTCCCAATTCCATTCAAATGAAAATTCCATCGTTATAACAAATTTGGCAATTTTTTAAATAGCTAACTACCCCTATAACAAACTTCAAATTATATTTAATAGACTTTAAAATAACAAAATTTTGAGAATGTTTCAGCTCACAGATTGCGATTTCAAAACAATAAATTTAGGGACATTATTTTTTTTACATTTTATTTTGCTGCATGTTTTATATACATTTTATTTCAACACATACTTTTATTGAATAGAATATCTTTGCATTTGAAAAATTTGAAATAGAAAAAAATGGCTTTTAAAAAAAATAAAGGAAAAAAAAAAGTTAAGAAAGGCGTTCTAAAAAAATAAATCTATTACTAGAAAAAAATCCATTATCAAAGCTTTTAAAAGTGAAACAATGCAGGCAAAATTTCACAACATGTTAAAATAAGAAAATGTAACTCAAGAGATAAAAATAGAAGGCTATTATAAATTTATTATTTATTACAAAGTAGTATCAACCCTAACTTTTTTTTGAAATCGTATGTGTTAGGATGAACCTTTTAGAAGCGTTCTATATCTAGTTGTAACCTAGGCAAAAAAAATGTCCATATGATTTTAAAGTGAGAAATGGTTTGAATAACAGTTTCAAAACAAAACTAAATCTAGACTTCAGAAGAATATGTGCAAACTGGAAATAGAATAAAAATACTTGTAAACCTTTCAAACACCAGGGCCCTGTCTCACGAGCCACAAAAAAATCGGTTTATAAATTCTGAGAAACAACCGCGACAGCTCTATTTTAAGAACGGTAGCCTTGTTAGGTATATGACTCATTCAGGGTTTGAGGATATTCCTGCTGGCCACCCATTTTACTACCGATTTTGTGTTTGCAATTTCACACTTTTTTGAAGGCGACTTTATCAGTCGGGCTATCGTATTAAAATGTTTCGCGTCCGATTTTTCGGGATAAGATACTTTTGATCTATCTACAATTGATTCCGAATGCAAAGAAATTTATTCCTTCGATGGAAATAATGATATTTTAGACAATTCTGATTATGAATGGGAGGATGTAGCAAAAGATGATAAAGACCCACCAAACGTATCATTTTCCACTCCACCATGAAAAAAAGCACCCAATATCAAGTAGACTATTATATAATTTCTCTCTATTTTTACAAAATGCCTTATTGTTAACAAAGGATTGGAGAAACAAATAAATGTGCTCAACCATAAATCCCAAAAAAATCACAAGAGTTCTCCCTCATTTCGGCAAAAGTGGAACCAAGTTACATTATTAGAATTCTATGCATTTCTTGGTTCCATTTTGAACAGGAGAATGATTTATATGCCCAGAACTTCTGATTATTGATATCAAGATTGGATTGACAAAATGCCATTCTTTGCAAAAATGTGTTTCACAAAATTGTTTTCTCCAAATTTCTACATGTTGCACCTCTATTCTCCAACAGTGACATCCTCACTGATTGCAACAAAAGGTCAAATCACATATAGAAAGTATGCGTAATAAATTCTTACCTTATTTACAAAATAAATGGTATAAAATGGTCTTAGAGTGACGAAAGTAGTTAATTTATAGGAATTAATTAAAGGTCTGGTTTTGTTTCTACCTATGAAGACACTCAAAAGAATTTGTGTGAGCTCACTTGATGATAAGGAAAAGCTAAATAACAAGCTTCATGTAACAGATATTGACCTAAAAAATTATTGAAGGGATTGTCTAGTGTATAGGGACCTCAAAACATGGTAGAAATATAAAACAATAACGTGCACCTATATACAGCAAATGGAAACATTAACACGCAGATGTTTCTTTTACAAGTCAAGTCAAAAACCCTCCCAATATTTTTCCATCAAAGTAAGGACAGTAGAGGTTTGATTGATTTGCAAAAGAGAATCATTCGCATCTTAATGTTTCCATTGGTTGTATATAGATGGTACGTTATTGCTTTATTGTTTGCGAAACAGCATTGCTTGATGCAAATATTTATATGTTATTCTACTGTCCATTGAGATTCCCCCCTTCAGTGTAGCATATATAAGCAGAATGATCCAAATAAGTATTAGAGCTCTAAAGAAGCAGTCTGGTATAATAAATTGGCGAAACTGCTGGTAGGGTTCACCACTGATGAGCCGAGCCCTCCCAATATTTTTTTCATCGCAGTAAGGACAGTAGAGGTATGATTGATTTTTAAAAGAAACATTCGCGTCTTAATGTTTCAATTTACTGTATATAGATGCCACGTTTTGCTTTATTTATATATATATATATATATATATATATATATTGTGACGAAGAAATATTTTATTATTTAATTTAATATTATTCAATGAAAATATATTCAACAGATTAAAAATATATATATTAATCTGTATTTGTGAAATCATCTTTAAAATATTTCTTTGCTTGCTTGCTTAAGATTCTCTAGCTGTAAATAGTTTTGGGGGCTGACCTGTTAATAATTGTCGACTCGTCGCTGTGACGTCATCAATAAATACTTTTAGATCTTAGGATATTTCAAGGCTTGATTTCTACGCTACAACTGGTGGGGAGACTGGACCGATACCCATTAAGAAATAAAAGAAAAATTGATTCTGTTGAACCAGAAGAAACTTCTATGAATGTAAAGAAGGAAGGTACTCAGGTAAGCAACTACGTTGTTCAACATCTGCCAAGGAACCCTTCCATTTTCTCCGGGGAGGATGGTGAAGATCTTCAAAAATGGTTAAAAGGGTATGCACGTGTGGCAAAGTACAACCATTGGGACGAAACCCTTTGTCTTACTAAAGTTTATTTTTATCTGTCTGGAACTGCTCTCAAATGGTTTGAGAACAACGAAGAAAGCATACAGACTTGGAAGGAATTCACATCTCAATTAGAGAATGTGTTCGGAAAAAAAGAAAATTCAAAATTGCAAGCGGAGAAGAAACTTAAAACACGGGCACAATTAAAAGGTGAAAGTACCAAATGTTACTACCAGGATCTCCTGTGCTTGTGCAAAGAGGTTGATCCTCAAATGAGTGAGGAAGATAAAATCTCCCACCTCATGAAGGGGATAGCTGAGGAGCTTTATCAAGCACTCCTACCGAGGGATGTACAGAGCACCGAGCAATTCATTACAGAATGTCGCCGTGTCGAAGCGCTCCGTTGTAGGCGAGTTACCCCAACCAGGTACGAGAGCCTACCAAATGTAGCCTCTCTCTGTGACCAGGATGACGGAGAAGATCTGTCATCTATGATTAGGCAAATTGTTCGTGAGGAGGTACAGCGGGCATTAGGCTCTCCTCGGGAGGAACCAAAAAATGCTACAATCGAAGAAATTGTAAAGGAGGAGATTGGAAGAACCCTGGCGCCAATCTCAAAGTCTAGAAGAAGTCCCCCTCAGAAGGAAAGACCCAGACAGTTTTTAAATACTAGATATGAGGCCGAAACTATAAGACCGCACCCTGAACCTCGATACCCAAAACAAGGAGAAAGACGCGACACCAATGATTGGCGTACAACTGAGGGAAGGCCAATCTGTTTCTACTGCGGACGCCCAGGTCACGTCGTCCGCTATTGCCGTGACAGGAAGAGACACAATGAAGAAAGGAGAAATGACTATTTCCAAAGAAAGCAAGACGCAATGGTATCCTACAACTCTCGAGCTGAATCTCAGGACCCCAATGACGAATCATCGAGGAAAACTTTCACTCGCTACCGAAGCCCTACTTCATATCGCGGTCGAAACAGACAACATTTCTCACCTGCTAGAAGATCTAGCTGGACGCCCCGCCATTAAAACTAGATGATAGACCACATTGGAGGTGAGGCCGCAAAGTTATAAAATCCTCCCTTGCCGACCACAGTAGAAATGAGAAAAAGCTACCTTGACGTAAACATAGACCTACCAAGTCCTCATGAAGAAGATATCTCAACTGAAAGAAGACATCCACCGCAGTCACCTGAAAATATCCCTGGCCATAGTACTAGTTCTTAAGACTGACGACGTAAATTTCCTGCTGAGCATCGGGTCGATGCTCTCTATAGGAGGAGGCTATGTGAAGAAGAAATATTTTATTATTTAATTTAATATTATTCAATGAAAATATATTCAACAGATTAAAAAAAGCTTGCTTGCTTAAGATTCTCTAGCTGTAAATAGTTTTGGGGGCTGACCTGTTAATAATTGTCGACTCGTCGCTGTGACGTCATCAATAAATACTTTTAGATCTTAGGATATTTCAAGGCTTGATTTCTACGCTACAATATATATACAGTAAAACCCCGCTATAACGAACCCTGGATATAACGAACCTTCCCTTATAACGAACCCACGCCGATTCCCAATTCCATTCCATTGAAAATACCATCGTTATAACGAACTTTGCGATTTTTAGAATAACGAACTACCCCTATAACGAACCTATTCCGGGTCCCAAAATGATAAAATCTATTAAAAATACTATGCTTATAACGAACTTAGAATTGTAAAATTAAAAAAAAATTAAAAAACAAAATTTTGAGCATGTTTAAAGCTCGCGGATCGCGATTTCAAAACAATAAATTTAGCGGCATTGTTTGTTTGATTTTTGCACTTTATTTTTGCTGTATGTTGTATAAATTTTTACACATTATACTTTTTATTAATTAGAATATCTTTGCATCCATTAAATTTGAAATATAAAAAATGCAAATGGCTTCCAAAATGAAGAAAACAAAGGCATTTTAAAAACAAAAGCATTATTTCATAAAAAAAAAAAAGGCCATTTTCAGAACTTTTCAAAGTGAAACAACATAGGCAAAATGTTAAGAACATATTAAAATAAGAGAATATAACTTTTCTATTATAAAAGATAAAATATAAAGTTATTAAAAATTGTTACAAAGAGGAATCAACTTCAACTTTTGCCGCGATCGCGATCGTACGTTTTAGGGCTAAAAAAAAAAGTCCAAATAAACGGTCCCGTGATGAAACAAAAATTATTTTTATGCCATTAACTATGGTGATTTTAAAGTCAGCAATGTTTTGCATGGCAGGTTAAAAAAAAAAAAACACGAAATCTAGACCTAGAAGAATATGGGGAAACATGAAATGGAAGAAAAACACTAACTTTATTTGAATGGTGCAATGCTTGGAAGAATGCTTTGAAACAACAAGGTAATAGAGCCATTTTTTCAAGTAAAAATTGTATTATATAATGTGATAATGATGTTTTAAAATCATTTCATATCTTTGAATATATATTTAATAAAACTTTGCCTAGGATTTGTCTTGATTTTTAACTTAGACATAGAGGTACATGTATGTTAATCATAAGAAGAACCTATTATCTAATGATTTCTATTATTATTCAGTATTAATATAAGGAAATTAGTCAATTAAGGGAATTAAAATAAAGTGACCACTATTAAGAGGCAGCCTCTTCTTGTGTGTATGGCTGTTTTTTAATTATACGGTCTAAAATTTTTGAAAAGTAAAAAAAAATAGCCAAACCGTGGCTATAGTGAACCAAAAGCTCTGTCCCATTGGGGTTCACTATAGAGGGGTTTTACTGTATATACATACAGTTAAACCTGTCTATAGTGCCCCCTCTAAATAGTGCCTCCCTCTTTATAGCGCCTGATTTTAAATACTTACTACCATGCGATTTACATTAAAAGTGACCTGTCTATAGCACCCACTCTCTATAGCACCCTATTTTGGTGAATCCCAACAGGGGGTGCTATAGACAGGTTTAACTGTATATATACGAGGTGTGTTCAAAAAGTATCGCGACCTTTGAATTTTCGTGGGTTACGTATATTTGAATTTCGATCTTTTTGTGGCTTTATGTTGGTACTCATGTCTCTCACTTATGCCGACAAGCTCGGCCATTTTGAATGTTCACTTAATTGTTGACAGCTGCTTTGCTTGCAGGTGTTTTGGATCGTCTTCGATTTTTACCTATTAAAAAAAATGGATCAAAGAACCTGTATCAAATTTTGTGAGAAAAACGAAATTAAGTGCGCGGATGCATTCCGAATGTTGACTGTGGCATACGGAGAAGCTACCTTGGACCGAAACAACGTTTATCGGTGGTACAAAATGTTCTCAAAAGGCCGAGAAGATGTGAACGACGAAGAGCGTGCCGGACGCCCGAGCACTTCAACAACAGACGAAAAAAATTTATCAAGTGGAGAAAATGATATTGGTCAATCGTCGAATCACCGTTAGAGAAGTTGCTGAGGACCTAAACATATCGATTGGCTCGTGCCATTCGATTTTTATCAATGATTTGGGCATGAGACGGGTCGCCGCGAAATTCGTACCAAAATTGCTCAATTGCGACCAAAAACAGCATCGCATGAACATTGCTAATGAGATGTTGGACTCTGTCCTCGACGACCCAAATTTGCTCCAGAGGGTCATAACTGGTGACGAAGCGTGGGTTTATGGTTATGACGTGGAAACCAAAGCTCAATCATCTCAATGGAAGCTGCCGCACGAACCAAGACCGAAAAAAGCGCGCCAAGTTCGGTCGAATGTGAAAGTTTTGCTGACAGTTTTCTTCGATTGCAGGGGCGTGGTGCATCATGAGTTCTTGCCACAGGGTAGAATGGTCAATAAGGAATATTACCTGCAAGTTATGCGCAATTTGCGCGAAGCAATCCGCCAGAAACGCCCGGATTTGTGGAAGAACAAAAATTGGCTTTTGCACCACGATAATGCCCCTTCTCACACATCGTTGCTTGTGCGCGACTTTTTGGCCAAAAACAACACACTAATGATGCCGGAGCCACCGTATTCCCCAGATCTGGCCCCCTGTGACTTTTTCTTGTTCCCTAAACTAAAGAAGCCCATGAAAGGACGACGTTACGCTACGCTTGACGAGATAAAGACGGCATCGAAGGAGGAGCTGAAAAAAGATTTTAAAAAATGATTTTTTGAAGTGCTTCGAAGATTGGAAAAACTGTTGGCCCAAGTGTATAATATCTCATGGGGATTACTTTGAAGGGGACAAAATAGGTATTCATGAATAAATAAATAATTTTTGAAAAAAACACAAAAGTCACGATACTTTTTGAACACACTTCGTATATTAATTAGAAGGCATATTTTGGATCTAGAATAAAATAATTCATTTTATTTAATACAAAATGCCAATATTTCAATAGGCTGTACGCCTAACTTCGTCAGGGCTTTTCTTGTTTTTAAACTGCTTTGGCTGATCACGCGATGCCTTCACGCGACGATATATAAAATATTTACAACTCTGGGGCTAAAATTTAAAATATATACACACAAATATAAATAAGAATAGACTATATATGTACATTTATAAAAATTAAATAAATATATATGATTCCTAATAAGTATAATAAAAGAATATTAAATCGATTTGAACTGTAAATATAAAGGAGGGATGTCAATTTTTCTATTAATACTGTTGGTATCTTTCATTGAGGTCCAACTTTCTAAAAAAGAATTTCGAATGTTTATCTTGAATGTTGTGGTCCTTTTTGAGTGTGTGAACTACTAAAAGTGATAATGGGCTATAGTTTTTAAAAGCTGTTTTGTGTTGGTTTACTCTTTCTTCAAGAGTTTTTCCGGTTTCTCCTATGTAGGCTGCAGGGCATGATTTGCATGGAATGAGATAAACTATGTTTTATTTGAATTATATATATATATATGTGGCAATATAGTGGTAAAAATGTGGTGTGGAGAGAAATAATCACACGACTAGTTGGAAGAGGAATCTGAAAGCCATCCGAGAGAGAGAGGGAGCGAGAGCGCTGTCGGCTGAACGACTGTCCTGTGTGGTCACCCCCCCCGACTACCAAAATAGTCCCCAGGTGTTGACGGGCGGGCCCCTTTTGCCGCCCCTTTGGAATGTCGTGATCTCTAAAGTGACGCCCTTTAGCTACCCATCTCTCTCTGGCTGATTCTAGGTTTGTTTTATTAACCCTTTAAGTGCTAAACTCGAGTATACTCGAGCTAAAAATACCGTGCCGGAAATGCTATACACGAGTATACTCGAGCTCGCATTTCTCTCGCGATGTGCTAATGCAGGATATATTCGAGCTGTGTTATTTGATAGTGGCTGACCTTGGGTGAATTACGTCACAGTTTATTCACCTCTACCGCGCTTGAATCTTGTGTAATCTTTGTTTGACTTAGTACTTGTTTGCATGCCTTCTTTCCATCTTTGATTTTATCACATATAAATAATTATTATTCAATATAACGCGGCTGATGATTGTAAAACGAAAATTGAAATTATACCGCGAATGTTTCTTTTATAAAAATCGAAATTTATTTTCAAAGAGAAATAGCGACATTTCTAACTTTGAGGATGAGGTATGGAAAGGTGAAACATGAAGAGTAATGGCGAACGGAAAAATAAAAAGTGTCCAGGGGCGGGAATCGAACCCACACCCTTCTGCTTACCGGGCAGGTGCCTTGTCCACTCGGCTACCCTGGATGTATTTTTCCGTTCGTAACTAATATTTAAAGTAACATTTAAAATACAATATAACGCGGCTGATGATTGTAAAACGAAAATTGAAATTATACCGCGAATGTTTCTTTTATAAAAATCGAAATTTATTTTCAAAGAGAAATAGCGACATTTCTAACTTTGAGGATGAGGTATGGAAAGGTGAAACATGAAGAGTAATGGCGAACGGAAAAATAAAAAGTGTCCAGGGGCGGGAATCGAACCCACACCCTTCTGCTTACCGGGCAGGTGCCTTGTCCACTCGGCTACCCTGGACGTATTTTTCCGTTCGTAACTAATATTTAAAGTAACATTTAAAATACAATATAACGCGGCTGATGATTGTAAAACGAAAATTGAAATTATACCGCGAATGTTTCTTTTATAAAAATCGAAATTTATTTTCAAAGAGAAATAGCGACATTTCTAACTTTGAGAATGAGGTATGGAAAGGTGAAACATGAAGAGTAATGGCGAACGGAAAAATAAAAAGTGTCCAGGGGCGGGAATCGAACCCACACCCTTCTGCTTACCGGGCAGGTGCCTTGTCCACTCGGCTACCCTGGACGTATTTTTCCGTTCGTAACTAATATTTAAAGTACCATTTAAAATACAATATAACGCGGCTGATGATTGTAAAACGAAAATTGAAATTATACCGCGAATGTTTCTTTTATAAAAATCGAAATATATTTTCAAAGAGAAATAGCGACATTTCTAACTTTGAGGATGAGGTATGGAAAGGTGAAACATGAAGAGTAATGGCGAACGGAAAAATAAAAAGTGTCCAGGGGCGGGAATCAAACCCACACCCTTCTGCTTACCGGGCAGGTGCCTTGTCCACTCGGCTACCCTGGACGTATTTTTCCGTTCGTAACTAATATTTAAAGTAACATTTAAAATACAATATAACGCAGCTGATGATTGTAAAACGAAAATTGAAATTATACCGCGAATGTTTCTTTTATAAAAATCGAAATTTATTTTCAAAGAGAAATAGCAACATTTCTAACTTTGAGGATGAGGTATGGAAAGGTGAAACATGAAGAGTAATGGCGAACGGAAAAATAAAAAGTGTCCAGGGGCGGGAATCGAACCCACACCTTTCTGCTTACCGGGCAGGTGCCTTGTCCACTCGGCTACCCTGGACGTATTTTTCCGTTCGTAACTAATATTTAAAGTAACATTTAAAATACAATATAACGCAGCTGATGATTGTAAAACGAAAATTGAAATTATACCGCGAATGTTTCTTTTATAAAAATCGAAATTTATTTTCAAAGAGAAATAGCAACATTTCTAACTTTGAGGATGAGGTATGGAAAGGTGAAACATGAAGAGTAATGGCGAACGGAAAAATAAAAAGTGTCCAGGGGCGGGAATCGAACCCACACCTTTCTGCTTACCGGGCAGGTGCCTTGTCCACTCGGCTACCCTGGACGTATTTTTCCGTTCGTAACTAATATTTAAAGTAACATTTAAAATACAATATAACGCGGCTGATGATTGTAAAACGAAAATTGAAATTATACTGCGAATGTTTTTCGTTTTACAATCATCAGCCGCGTTATATTGTATTTTAAATGTTACTTTAAATATTAGTTTTGAACGGAAAAATACGTCCAGGGTAGCCGAGTGGACAAGGCACCTGCCCGGTAAGCAGAAGGGTGTGGGTTCGATTCCCACCCCTGGACACTTTTTATTTTTCCGTTCGCCATTACTCTTCATGTTTCACCTTTCCATACCTCATCCTCAAAGTTAGAAATGTCGCTATTTCTCTTTGAAAATAAATTTCGATTTTTATAAAAGAAACATTCGCGGTATAATTTCAATTTTCGTTTTACAATCATCAGCCGCGTTATATTGTATTTTAAATGTTACTTTAAATATTAGTTACGAACGGAAAAATACGTCCAGGGGAGCCGAGTGGACAAGGCACCTGCCCGGTAAGCAGAAGGGTGTGGGTTCGATTCCCGCCCCTGGACACTTTTTATTTTTCCGTTCGCCATTACTCTTCATGTTTCACCTTTCCATACCTCATCCTCAAAGTTAGAAATGTCGCTATTTCTCTTTGAAAATAAATTTCGATTTTTATAAAAGAAACATTCGCGGTATAATTTCAATTTTCATTTTACAATCATCAGCCGCGTTATATTGTATTTTAAATGTTACTTTAAATATTAGTTACGAACGGAAAAATACGTCCAGGGTAGCCGAGTGGACAAGGCACCTGCCCGGTAAGCAGAAAGGTGTGGGTTCGATTCCCGCCCCTGGACACTTTTTATTTTTCCGTTCGCCATTACTCTTCATGTTTCACCTTTCCATACCTCATCCTCAAAGTTAGAAATGTTGCTATTTCTCTTTGAAAATAAATTTCGATTTTTATAAAAGAAACATTCGCGGTATAATTTCAATTTTCGTTTTACAATCATCAGCTGCGTTATATTGTATTTTAAATGTTACTTTAAATATTAGTTACGAACGGAAAAATACGTCCAGGGTAGCCGAGTGGACAAGGCACCTGCCCGGTAAGCAGAAGGGTGTGGGTTCGATTCCCGCCCCTGGACACTTTTTATTTTTCCGTTCGCCATTACTCTTCATGTTTCACCTTTCCGTACCTCATCCTCAAAGTTAGAAATGTCGCTATTTCTCTTTGAAAATAAATTTCGATTTTTATAAAAGAAACATTCGCGGTATAATTTCAATTTTCGTTTTACAAATAATTATTATTTTTTTATTATTCCTGTGGCTCGATTTTTACAGCTCATAAAGGTAATATAAAATTTGTTTATACGTTCTTGCATAAATATATTTATCTTTTTTTTTTTTTTTTTTAGAATGGCTTCTGTAAAAGATGATTTCTTGCATTATGCAAAAAATCCTGAATCAGAATTAGAGGATACTGATTCTGATTGCACTATTGTGTACGACTATGAAGAGTCAAGTGGTGAAGATGAAGAGGTACCCCCACCATTGAAAACACCTCGGTCAGACTATATTTGGTCTGAAAACTCAAATTATGATCCGATCATTTTTTCATTTGACCGATCAAATAGTGGACTACAGGTAGATACATGTAGGCTTGAAAAAGAACTTGATTTTTTTGAAATTTTTATCAATATAAATTTCCTTGAAATGATTGCTGTAGAGACAAATAAATATGCAAAATACTTTATAGACACAATAGAATTTTCGAAGTTTTCTAGAATGAATAGATGGGTGGACACTAATTAACATGAACTATTTGTTTTCCTAGCAATATGCTTTCTTATGACAAGAAATAAAAAAGTATCATTGAAAGAATACTGGAGTACCAATCAACTTCACTTTTTCCCATTTTTTTCTAAACTTATGTCAAGAGATAGATTCTTTTTGATTCTTTAAGTGTTGCATTTCAACGATAATAAGACCCAAATTCCAGGTGATAAACTCCACAAACTAAAGCCTGTAGTTGACCACATGAAAAGTGCTTATAAAAATGCTTTCAAACCTTTTCAAGATGTTTGTATTGATGAGAGTCTTGTTCTGTTCAAAGGAAGACTTGGATTCAAACAATATATTCCAAGCAAAAGGAAAAGGTTTGGAATAAAGCTATTTGTTTTATGTGATGTGGAAACAAAATATATTTTAGATTTTATTGTGTATGTTGTAAAAGGAACAGAAATCGAAGATTCAGATATGGGAGTATCATCTTCAGTTATTACAACTTTGTTACAACCATATATGAACAAAGGGCATTCCTTATGGGTGGATAATTGGTATTCTAGCCCAACTCTTTTCAATTTTCTTCATCAATGTCAAACTAATGCTTGTGGCACAGTCAGAAAAAAACAGAAAAGAAATGCCAAGATTTGGGAAAAAATTGAAAATAGGGGAAACAGAAGCCAAACACACACAAAACCTACTTGCACTAAAATATAAAGATAAAAGAGAAGTTTTCATGCTGTCCACAATGCATAAAAATGAATTTGCTAATACAAACAAAAGAAATAAAGTCACTAATCTGCCAATTCAAAAACCTTCAGCTGTTATTGACTATAACCAGAAAATGGGCACTGTCGATCAGACGGATATGCTACTTAGCAGCATTGGCTGTCTTAGAAAATCTCTCAAGTGGTACAAAAAGCTCTTTTTTTCACTTCATTGATACATCTTTACTAAATGCATATTCTTTGTATTTAGTAAATACAGGCAAACGTCCATCTCTTGCCGAATTCCACATCAATCTCATTGGCCAGATTATTGAGAAGTACCATGAAGCTAGAGTTCAAGTTCATAGGGGCAGACCTTCTACATCTGAAGACAGACCCCTTAGGCTTATTGAGAGGCACTTTCCATCTTTAGTTCCCCCTACTGAGAAGAAAAAAAATCCTACAAGATATTGCCGTGTTTGTGGAGCAAACAAAAAGAGGAAAGAATCACGCTACATGTGCAAAGACTGTGATGTTGCTCTGTGTGTGGTGCCTTGTTTCGAAACTTTCCACACAATAAAGAATTTTTAAACACTTCTAAAACTTTTAATTTAAAGAGCACAGATCAATACAAGTATGTTTATTTTACTTTTAACATATTTTTTGGGTTTGTTATAGGGCTAGTTCGTTATTTTAAAAATCAAAAAGTTCTTTATAACAATGGTATTTTCAATAGAATGGAATTGGGAATCACCTTTGGTTCGTTATAAGGGAAGGTTAGCTATATTGAGGGTTCATATTAGCAGGGTTTTTACTGAATATATATATATATACATACAGTTAAACCTGTCTATAGCGCCCGCTCTTGGGACTCACCAAAATAGGATGCTATAGAGAGGGGGTGCTATAGACAGGTCACTTTTAATGTAAATCGCATCGTACTACATATTTAAAATTGGGCGCTATTCAGAGGGGGCGCTATAGACAGGTTTAACTGTATATATATATATGATAAATTGAACCAATAACCTCTTTTGATGTAATATAACAAGATTATTTGTTGAAAAATATGTTGTATAATAGAAACACCTCTTTAACTAATTATACGCATGTTATACATGAACCATTGCATCACAACATGTAATGTACTATACAAAGTGGAGATATTAAAATAAAGCTGTATAATAGAAAAAGAGTTGAGATAAAGGGCAGAAAGTGAGATATAGAAGTCCAACAATGTGTAGGAATGAGGCTTAAAAATGTCAGAAGGTTACAGCAGGTCGTAAAGAGGGTACAATGACCTCTCCTTCTTGGTCCCTCAGTATTGCGTCAGACAAAGGTCCCGTACTTTCTCCTTTGAGACTATATAAACCAATAAAAATCAGGAAATATGTCACCACTTCCAAGTCTCTATGAGCACTTGTTGTTCGGTTTCCTAAAGTTTTTTGACCATGCCACCATAGATGAGTAAGCGATCTTCTCTCCACTTAACAATCTCCATCCTTCTGTTTAGCTAAACTCTTTCTGTTCACGGAACTTTTCCCAGTAACACTGTGTCTTTCGTTCTTTGTGTGGACATCCCAAGTTTTTCCATTCTGCCTTGACCATGACTGCCTGTACTCTGTGAAAGGTCTTCCAAGGTGCAGAGAGGTTTTGGAAAGCTCTCCACCCCTGAATGTCCTCTTGGTTACCAAATTATATATATATATATATATATATATATATATATTATATTTAAAAAAAGATAAGATTTCTGTTGTTTTGGATCATCTTGATGATTATGCTATGGTGGTGCAGTCGTGGTTGAATAATAATCTTGAAAAATATAAAGTCTTGATCAGAGATTCCTTTATTTGAGCCAAGAAATATATACAAAACATAATTTGAGTAAGTACTGCCTGGCTTAAGGCGTAAGAATAAAAAAAATGAAAAGCTTATTTACATAATGTACAAAATTTTTAGCCGGCCAACAGGGAAGAACAACAACAAGTTTTTTATAGGGGAAGCACGACCTCTGGCGGTTGATTTAGCAGTATTTGTATCTATGAAATATATTTCTAAATAAAATAATATTTTAATATAACATTTTAAATAATACCTTTATATAACATTTTCCCCCTGTGAAAAGAATAATATGGGCAGAGAGAAAAGTGAAAAAAATATAGTTAAAAAAAGATAAAATGATGATAAAGAGAATAAAATGAGAGGTGATATTCCATGATCATATTGGCTTGTTGTGAGCCAATAGATTGGAAAAGACATGAGAAAAATGATATGTGCAATAATTATAAAATGTTGGTAGTAAGTGAAAAATGTGGTATTCCATATTCGTATTGGCTTGTTGTGAACCAATAGATTGGAAAATGAGAAAATGACACATAAGAATGAGTAAGGAAAATAAAATGCATGATTATTAAAAAGTAAGAAATAAAAGGGTGATATTCCTCGATCATATTGGCTTGTTGTGAGCCAATAGATTGGAAAAGACATAATACAGAAAATAATACACACACACACACAAAAGCCTTTATTAAGACACACAGGTCTTACAGAGGATTCTCCTTGGGGTTACAAGACGGATAAACCTATGAAAGTTGGAAATAAAAAATGGAGAAAGATTATATACATATGGTAAATATATACAGATTATAAGAAAAAAATATAAAAAATAAGAAAGAAAAATAAAATTTTGGAAATATGGATGGGAGAAGTGGAGAGCGAAAAGAGGAAAGAAAACAGGTATTTACATATGGAACAAGTCAATTTAAGCACTTCTGCTCACACAGCACAGGTGGGCCATGTCTTTTTCAAGAAATCTTTAAGAGATTTTCCAGGAAAATCCGAGTGTTCAGGGTTGTAAGGTAAACACCATTTTATCAGTGTGGGGGGTCAACTTATCCTACCTGCCTAAACAAATAATTGGAAATTGGCTCTGTCCTTCTAATCAAGCAGAAATTTTTGGTATGTTTGGATGTTCGGTTAAGTCTTTCTTTACAGCATTTTTATGGAAGTTATATAGATTCAAAGCTACTGAACTATTGTCTATAAAGTTGGATAATAAAGAATATAATGTGAGGTGTGTATGGCCTATCTTAGAAAAGAGTATTTTTCTTTCCGTGTCAAGAGGCATGCATTCAAATATATAATGTTCTAATTCATTTTCGGTTCTTTTTTTGCAAGTTGGCAATACAAGTCTTCTGTCCTTAGATATTTTATATGGTCTTCTCGATATAAAACAAATATAATTCTCAATTGCGCAATGAGGCGTTTAGTCGGCAGTGGGAGTTCACTTAGTAGATTGTTCTCTGCTGCGAATGTTTTATGTGAATATTTGTAGTGTGTGCAGCTTCGAATTGGTTATTCTTGATTGATCGGTTTGGATAGACTGTTCTATAGTGATTCTGATAATTTGAGGTATTGCTTTCTGTAGAATATTGGGGTCTGAACAATTCTTTAACCACATGAATCCAGTTGAGTTTAGGATATTCATTAAATTTTCTGTAAAACCTATAAAGGTATTCGTTAGAGTGGACGTTTCCCATAATTGGGCCACTTTAGGTCCACAAAAAAAGCATAAAGTTTTCTTCTTTTACATCTGAGAGTCAGCTGTATCAAGGACAACAGTGTGAATATGTGATCTTGACAGGAGTAGCCTTTTCTGAATCCGGCCTGGTTTTCTGGAATAATTGATCTACCTTCAATCCAGTTGCGTAATCGCGATTTTAGTATTGATGTGAAAAGTTTTGACAGATTACTAATAAGGGCAATTCCGCGGTAGTTTGATGGATTATCCCGGTCACCGCTTTTAAAAATAGGATGGATGATAGATTTAGACCATATTAAGGGATATGAACCAGAATTAATGATTCTGTTGAATATATTTTTTAGAGTAACAAGGTGTTCGAAAAGTAGGGTCTTTAATGCTTCATTCGGAATTTTGTCAGCGCCACAAGCTTTTTCATTTGCCAGACTGGAGATTTCTCTAGTTATTTCTGTTATGGAGATTTCACAGTAGAGTTCAGGATCAATTCGTGAGAGAGTAGATAGGTCGCTTCCTATCGTCGTTTCAGCAGAAAGCAGTTTGTTGCAAAAGCACTGCCACTCTAAAATTGTTATATTTCCTTGTATATAGCTTTTGTCTTTCAAGGTAGCAATAGTTTTCCAAAAGTTTGCGGAGTCACAGGCATTTTTAAGAAGTTCTTGTTTTTCCTAAAGATATTTTTTCTTGTTGAAGTTTATTAAGGTCGTGTATCTTTTCCTATTTGAGACATAAATATTGCGGTCTACGTCAGTGTTCGTTTCCTTAAAGGTTGTGAGGCTTGCCTTAGCAGATTTTTTGGCTAAATAGCATTCCCTGTTATACCAGGGTTTCGATTTTGGGCGGCCAGGTCTGACCTTAATGCGCATATCTGCAGCAAGCATTGCGTTTAGTATTTGTTTAGAAAATGTATTAACTAGGCTGTCAAGATTCTGGTCGGCAGAGACTTGATTGTTGTCAAGATTCTGCGAAAAGAGGGATGTTTTATCAGGTGCCCATCTGTATCTTTCAAAGCAGGGATAGACGGTTTCTTTCGTTCATTTGAGATTAGATAAGTTAGACATGTTTATTGTTAGTGGAAGGTGGTCCGAGTATGGGTTATTATCTACTTTAAGGTCAACAACGTGCTCCAGCAGGGAATATGAGACAATAAAATAATCGACAACAGATGAGCCACGACTTGAGATAAATGTGCAGTTTCCAGTTTTGTCACTTATAGTTCTGCCATTAATTATTGTCAGTAGTTTATTATCTAGGAAGTTTATGAGTTGTTCCCAATGTTTGGAAAGCACTGGGTCTCTAGATTTGCGTTCAGGTGAAAGAAGTAAGGGACGTTCCAGTGGGTTGTGTAAGTATCCATAGGTGCCGGTACGGATGTTTATGTCACCCGTTAGAACTATTTCATAGCTCTTAGCCAACCTATCTTCGACATGTTTGGGTAAAGTAATGAAGTTTGACAGTTGAGATTCGTTTGGAGAAAGATATGTAAATATATAAAAAATTTGTATGTTGAACAACGCTTGAAAGGTATAGCTATCCAATTATGTTCTACAACGTAGTCCAACATAGTTTTTAGTTTATTTTTGATTCCTACTATTATTCCACCCGAGCATCTTCCCAGTTTGGAGCTTCTAGTTGCCAGTGATTCGAATAAGTGGAATCCTCTGGGGCTGTTTTTTAAGTGATGGTCACACCAGGTTTCGGTCAAAGCAAATATTTCGTATCTCTCTAAGTGACTATAAAGAAGAGGAAAAACTGAATTGAGTCTATACAGCCTGTTAACGTTCCAGCAGGTCAGTGAAAAGGTATCGTTGGGTTGACTATTTACAAGTGATTGTTTCCTAACTGCTTGCTACAATGAATGTCCATTGGCATCTACAATTTGTCCATCACAGATCTTATATGCTATGTCATTAATTATTAATTTATTGTCCCTTAGCTTAGCTAGAGTACCTTTTTCAACGAGTTCTTTTCTTTTGACATTCAAAACGCGCCGTTGTTCTCTCATCTTCATCCTATAGTCTTTCGATAGTGATATCTTAGTTCCTCTTAAATTGAAAGCAGCTTTAAATAGAGTTGATCTATCGTTTTGTTCTGGGACTTCAATCAGGATCGGTGCACCGGGTTTTCTGGATAATCGGTGGCATCGCGTGATGTTTATCTTCTCCGTTGATTGCATATTTTCTTCGATAACCTTCCGTATCCGTTCTCGGCAGTCCTCGTTATTATCTTGTTCTATTCCGTAAAAAATGAGGTTCCTTTCTCTGCTCTTTGCATCCAAGTGTTCAAGTTGGTCTTCTAAGTCTTTTATTTTTTTGGAGTTTTGAGAGAGTGCTGCCTTTGTAACGGCAGAAGATTCCTCTAGTTGTTGCAGTCTTTGGTTTATATTCTCTACTCTATCGTCGATTGCCGAAAGCCGGGATTCCAGCCTCTCACCCCAGCTATCCAGCCTTTTGGTGAGTGCATTTATCAGATCTTTGATCTCTTTATCCCTATCTAAGCTTGTTTCCAACATCGTTTGTTTGTACATCTTAGGGCCTGGGTTTTGTTCAATGCCAGCTAATATTAAGAGCATTAAAACTACACATATAAGGTGAAAGTTTCGGAAATATTTTGAGAGTGAAAGATTCACACGTGATAAGCAAATCTCTTTGCCGCCGTATGTATCCGGCTTGAAAGTATGTAAATTTGGCTCAGAATTCTTGTCTAATAGACATAAAATTATGTTGGTAAGATATATTGGATATGTAGGTTTCATTTCAGATAGATTGAATTTGCGCTTTAGTAAAAATAGAGAAAATATTTTAGTCAGACAGTTCACTTACCGAGAGCGACGTTGCGTGCTGCCTATTCGTGCCGCCTCCTTACAGAAAATAATACACAATATTAAAAATGTGGAAGAAAAATAAAATGAATGAAAATTACAAAAGTGAAATTAAAAGGTGGTTTTCCATAATCTTTTGGCTTGTTATGAACCAATAGATTGGAAATAGACAAAAATACACATATAATATTAATGAGGAAAGAAAATAAAATGAATAATGATTACAAATGTATATGAATGAAAAATATAAATATGATAGCATTGAAAAAAACATTGGATGACAAGAAAAAAAAAAAAAACATTTATGAAAAAAGCAGTAATTTGAGACTAAAGTTTATGTACAAAAGGCAAATGTGAAAACAAGTTATGAACAGGTAAAGATTTGAAAAAAGTAATGGTAGGAATAAAGAATGGTCATTTGAAGAAAAATAATCAAGGTGGTTATAAATAAGAGCTAAAATTTACTTATATTGGTAGCGCTAAATTTACATATTTGCAGAAACGCTTTTAGATATTAACACAGGAAATAAGCAATGGGGATAAAAATGCAAATTTTTAAAATAACATCATTAAGTAATAAGGTTAAATAAAAAAATATCAAAATATTAAAAGTTTGGGAATTTCAAATATAAGATAGAAATTGGAAACTATAATCTATTGTGATCATTAACGAAAGACTGAGGTGGGAATGTAAGGCTCAGTTTATTTAATTGCTGCAGTGCATGCCCTGGTGGGCTATGGTCACTAAGGCCTGTTCCAATGCTGGGTTCGTGCTCCGGTCTCGGAAGGTCGTTCTCATCGGTGTGGCCGTAGGAGGGGTTGTAGCTGTTACAAGACATCTTAAACATCCATTTCTTGATTTCTTAAAAAGCCTCTGGGACCAAAATATTTTTGGTCATAGAGGTACAGCCTACACCAGGCTGACGAGGGTTAGCAGCCCTAAACACGTTGTGGTTGGCTTTTCTTGATTTATCAAGAAAATGAGTTGGCTAAATATCAGGGAACAGGCTAAATCAACATTAATCAATTTCTGTTCCACTAGATGACGCACTGCCAATCTAAAGTTCACATGAACGTAGTCAGGATATGCCTTTTTAGATTTTAATACATATATTGATGAGACTGAGGTGGGAATGTAAGGCTCAGTTTATTTAATTGCTGCAGTGCATGCCCTGGTGGGCTATGGTCACTAAGGCCTGTTCCAATGCTGGGTTCGTGCTCCGGTCTCGGAAGGTCGTTCTCATCGGTGTGGCCGTAGGAGGGGTTGTAGCTGTTACAAGACATCTTTCAGTTGCCGGTCAAGTTAAAAATAGGACGAAGGGGTAAAATGATTAACAGCATGTTGTATTTAATGCATTTATGCAAAGCAGTGGTCAATGGTCAAATACAACTTATACTCATCATCTCTGTGGTGTCGTTTCTCTGATTAAAAAAAAAATTAAATAAACAAAATTAAAAAAATTTTAGTCTTCACATGTACTATCGGTTGGCTACTTGTTGACACACAACATTCCCTATATATATAAAATTCGGTGTATGTATGTATGTGTGTTTCTATGTCTGCTATACACGTCCACAATACGTAACTAATCTGGCTGAAATTTTAACAGTATATATATTAGAATCAGGAAAAACTTATAGTGAAAATTTCAGGTCTCTATCCCGAATATTCTTCAAGTTATTTGCAAATTGCGTTGCAAATTTGCCCTTTCGCTCGCAAGCAGCGCCTCTAGCGGTGAAGATGGGAAGTAATATCAGCTGACCTAATGTACATGTAAAACGTGTTTTAACAGGACATAGAGAAAAATCTGGAAGAGATATTTTTCACATTTTCAGGCAAGAAAAATTGAAATTGACAGGTTAAGTTGTTTTTTAGTCAGGAAATGATGATGACAATATTGCTGTATTATGTTTGATTATCAGATACAAAATTATATCGGGAAAAATTCCAAAAAGCAGAGACCACGGGTGAAACCAGTTCATTTTTTTGTACGCAGGAACAAAATTCTAACAGAAAAACATTCATTCGAGCAGAAAACAAAAGCCAGATCATCTTTCTATAAAAATATCGCTTCTCAGACACAAAGTTTGGAGCGGGACGTTTCACAAAAGTGACATCCAGGGTGCCAATTTATAATTATAACGAATAGTATTTGAATAAAAACATTTAATCGGGTAAAACCCGGGCGTTGCCTGTAGTAAAAATTATCAATTTGGTGATGAAAACTGTTCTTAGTATAGAGGTCCTATCATGGAGCTTCTACTGTGTATGTTTTTATCTAACAAGGAACATGACCAGAACATTTAATTTGTCTATCTATTTTCAAAATTAATTTAATTTTTAATTTTATTCCATTCATTATTAATCTTTTAGATTCCATAGAAATGAATAGGCATACTTTGACCCTGGACGACTTCTCTGCTTGGTCACCCTTCTCTATTTTTTGGGGGGGGGGGAGGGGAGGAATAATATTTAGGATGTCCTCCAGGATAATCAAGACCCGGAAACGAACCCCAAGTCAAGCTTGATGACCCCCGTACATCCGAATTTTCCTGCACGCGAGGACCTAATGGACCCCACGCCAAATAAAACCCTAATTTTGATTACTCCAGATGCCTTCCTACTTCAACATATGGTGGAGATGCGACCTGATCCAACCTCGAGCACAACTGTAGAAAAGATTGAAGGCCAGGAACTGAAAAGTTCAACCCCAAGGAGGAAGACATCGATGACTATGTGGAGAAATTCAAAATGTGGCTGGCAACAAGCAAAGTTCCAGAAGAAAACTGAATGAAGGCCCTGGTGCGACGGCTCCCAATTGACAACTGCAAATTCATCAGGTGCAGATTCCCACTTTCAGCCGCACTTGAAGACATCCTGGAGGTGTTGAAACTACAATACCTAAGGAACAAATGCCAGGCACGTAATAGGGGCAATGAATAAAGAAAAATGAAATGGCCCCAGTTGACAGAATCCTTGTTTCAACCTATGTAACAGCAGGAAATTTCTCACCGTTCATCTCAATAGAGGACCTGCTTATGGCACTAGCACCAAGAGAGTGTATAATTCTCGCAGCAGCATGGTCTGTAAACACCGACATGGAAGAACCAACACCGACGGAGGCACAGTTCTTCAAGGATGCAAGGATCCTTGACAACGTTCAGGAAAAGGAGGTGGAATCCACTTCCAACCAGGAACAATGAGAATGGTAAACACCTTCATCTTCAAGAACCAGAACCATGGAAACACCAGCAGAAAAGGTTTATACTACCTAACAGAATGCCATGTTGCTTTACATGCAACCAACTGGGCTATTGACACAATAAGTGCCCAGAACGAAGGCTGTGTGGTAATTATGACCCCTTTTCATTTTCTGTGGTTAACATTAAACCAAACTACCATTACTGGTAGAGATGTGACATACTAAAAGTATTGCACAAATGCCACAAGTTATTCACAGAGGAATGAGACAAGGTAGCAGACATAGAACCATATCGCATTAAAATAAAACCAGACACGGAGCTGATTCGACAAAACGCATATACCGATCTAGCCCAAAGGAATAAAAATCATTGAGAGCCAGGTTAAGGATAATGTATGACAAAGGTATATTTAGAAAATTTACATCACTGTGGGCTAGTCCAGTTGTATCGGTAAAGAAATTGGATGGCTTATACAGATTTTGTGTCAATTACTGAAAAGTAAACAACGTAACACAGAGAAGTTATCGTATCCACTACCTGATATTAACGACTATCTGTATCGATTAGCAATGATGAAAAGCTTCTCCCATACCAACTTTACTAGCGGATATTGGCAATGCACGTTGGACGAAGAAAGTAAACCAATCACAGCATTCACAACAAGGAATCCTTTGGACTTACTAGTGCACCAGGACATTTTGAAAGAATCATAAACACGTTACTAACTGAGCCTAAGTGATCAGAATGCATGATTTATTTAGATGGTACCATTTATCTGGCTGTAAAATACAGGAACATAACGAACAGTTAAAAAATGTACTTCAATGCTATCATTGCCTCCAATCACTCCAATGCATCCAACTATCACTGGAACTGCCTGATTGTCATTTGTGTATGAGAGACTACCTATTTTAAGCCACATGGTTTAGAAAAAAGGTAGAATCAGTGACCGATAATTTCTACGATGAGGTGAAGCATTGGCCGAAAGAGATAGTGGTAAAGGGAGGTGGTTAGAGAATATGATTTTTGTAAGAGCCCGGTAATTATTGATAAACAGTGTCATATTATAAAGGTATATAAACAAATATAGAATGACTGAAAAGATGACATATGATTGTGGGTGAATAGAGTGTAAGTGGACAAAAATCAAACATAAAATATTTAAAAGTAATAATAATGAAGAAATAAAATTATTTTTGAGAAAACAATTAAATGTTTTGCGATACTAAAATAATATAATAAAAATAAGATTGGGGTTATCTTCCTCGCGGGATGTTTGTTTGATGTGTCATATACTTGAAAGATGACTTGCTTTCAGTTTTTGTAGCTCTGAGCCAATTAGGTTGCCAATTGAATTTAATTGGAACTCTCTCTTCTTTTGTTGAGGTTGGCAATTTTCTGGTCTAATTGAAAGATGCAGTTTTCTCGATGTTCATAGGTGGTTGTGTTTCGAAGTTAGTTTAGACTCAGTAAAAATGTTTTTCATGTTGATATTAGGTTTGATATGTGAAAGGTGTGACTTTCAACCTGGACACGCTTTGGGGTGAGATGCGTCAACGGCATGAAGGCGTCTTTGGCCTGAAAAGTGAAAGAGTTTTGTTGTGTTGCCCGGTGGCACTTTTGTGAGGTAAATTGTGAATGGAAAGGTGTCACGTGAAGTCGTTATTTTGGTACAAAATATAACCTGTTTTACCATGAATAACAAGTTTACTAGAGTCATGGGTGGAGGTTGTACGAACACATATTGAAAATTTTTTAGACTGTTAGAGGATGTGGCACATTTAATGCGAAAATATTTTGTTGTGCGTTTAGTGGCGACTATATGGAGCTTGTGTGGCTCGAGATTGATTTGTTGTTAAGTCGCGCGCTAGTGACAAATAATTTGAATTGGGGCGTTTGCATAAAAAGGTGAATATGACAATGATTTTTACAAAATTTTAAGAATTTGATTAAGAAATGGGTGTTTTGGCATGAAAATAAGATATTAAGAAAAACAAAAATAAGTTTAGAATTATGATATAATAGTTTTTTTTTTCAAGTTGTTGATTCTTATATTGTCATTATAGGTAAATTTAGGAAAGACATTAAAAATTAGTAAGTTGATAAAAATGTGTGATCGGTTATTTTTTTTTTAAAGGTAAAATTGAAACTAATGAATTGAAATTTATAATTTGATTAAAAATAAAGTAAAAATTGATAAATTATAATTATAGAAAAAGGGCGTACCTGGATCTGTAAAGAAAAAAAAAAACAATTTTTTTCTCAAAATATTTCGAGAGATTGCTCCCTCTTCATCAATTTACTGTGCAATAAAATGCATAAAGTGCAATACACTGTGCAATAAATTAATGAAGAGGGAGCAATCTCTCAAAATATTTTGAGAAAAAAATTTTTTTTTTTTTTTTTCTTTACAGATCCAGGTACGCCCTTTTTCTATAATCTTAATTAATGGATCGCCTTTTGACTCAAATGATAAATTATAGTTGAAAATAATTAAAAATTGGATTAAAAATGAAATCAAAAAAGTAAAAATTGAATTTAAAATGATTAAGGTGAAAATATAAACACAAAATTTATGGAGAATCAAGTCGTGAGCTTAAGAAGAAAGTTATGTAGGTTTTTTAAAAATTCACAGTTTTGATGATTGTTCAGTCAGGAGACTTGAGCTTTGGTTGTATTCCTGCTGTTGTGGAAATGCTCGATGTAGGGCTTGTGGAAACTTGTATCTTCTGTAAAGTTGATTGCAGCTTGTCGCTTTGAGCATTGTCTCGATGTCATGCTGAAGGTGGGGAGCTTCTCCTCAGTTTCCATGTCTTGCGGGTCTGCAGAGGTCCCTTGAGGCGGTGTTTCCTCCTCTTCAAAAATTTTCTCTTGTTGGAGGAGAGATTCCTCGGACGTTTCATTGGAATGGTGGGCTTGTTCCTCCATCTTTGCTCTATCTCACTTCTATCAGGACAGGCTTTTTACCTTCTTCGTTGTGGTCATCCTGTCGACTCTCGCTGTGGTGTGAGATCCTGAGGGTCTCTCACTTTACTGTGGGAACCAAGAGGGTCAAACCTGTAGTAACAGAGAGGGACAGTCAGGGTGTGGAGCGTTTTCTAGTACCTCTCTGCACCTTGGAAGACCTTTAATAGTTCTCACAGAGTACAGGCAGTCTTGGTCAAGGCAGAGTGGAAGACTTGGGAATGTCCACACAAAAAACGAAGGGACACAGTTGTACTAGGAAAGTTCCTTTAACAGATAGAGTCGAGCTATGAGCGAAAGATGGAGATAGAAGAGTTCTTACTGTTCTACATGGTCAATGAGGTGGACCTTGGACACAACCGACGAGGGCTCCCACTGATGGTGAAGTGACTATTATTTTCGGCTAGGGCGTTTGATATATACCACAAATGTTTCTTTTGAACCAATTGTTTAAAATACCATCTTTAAATCTATATATATAAAATTGAATGTCTGTACTCGATAGATTCAAAAACCATACATTCAATCGCCGGGAAACTTTGGGAAGTAGTTTACTATACTACCGGGAAGGTTTTTGGTTTGAATTTGATTTGAAATAAATATTCATTGCAATTTTATTTGCAAATTTTATACATTTTAAATTAGACATTTTCAATTTTAATTTAGACATTTTTCATTTTAATTTAGACATTTTTCATTTTAATTTAGACACATTTTCTATATATTCTTCATTTGCCTAATTTCTCAAAAGAAAACATAGTTTATTTAAAATTTGATAAATGTTTTCAAAAAAATTAAATATGTTTAAAAATATATATATTTAAACCTATATAACAATATTTATATACGTTTATCCTTATATCTATAAAAATGAAACCCAAAATCGATGTTTGTTATCGCGTTGCGCAAAATCTACAGAATCAATCATTATGAAATTTCGCATGTAGGTAGCTGAAGATTTCGTTTAACATATAGGCTATTCAAAAAACTAAAAAGGTTAATGTGCATTTTTTTTAAATTGTAAAACTAAAAACCATTAGGTCCAGCCTTTTACCTCTTGGCAGCGCACTGGTCGCGAGGATAAATGAATTTGATTGGTTAATAATTTTTCATGTATTTTGTTTACATGATGAATATTTTTAAAAGGTTAGCTTATATATATATATATTTTAAAACTATTTGGAAATAATATTAATCGATCGGTAACAAATTTATACGCCTCCGGAACCTGGGTTAATTAAAACTGTATTGTGAAATTTCACACGTAGTCAACTTAGGTTTTGGTTTAGCATTTAGGCTAAAAGTGCAAAAATTACATTTTGAATCTTTTTTTTTTCCTTTTTAGAAGGTAAGATATTATTTAGTTATTCAGTAATATTTTTAAATTAAATTAATTGGAAATATTCTTATTCTTATCTTTTTGTGAAGAAGCAAAAATTTGCATCGTTTAATTTTAATTAATGTAAATATAACGATCTACATTTTTTAGGCTAAGGTTTACTATTTGATTCTCATAAGGAATATTCATATTTCAAGACACTTTGAGATTTAGAACAGTGTATTCTATATATTTTTTATTTCTTATATCTGCTGATTTTGAAATTGTTGAGATTATGCTATGGTGATGCAGTCGTGGGAATAATAAAATATTTTTGATCAGATATTTCTTTATTTGAGCTGAGGAATATATGAAAGAAACATAATTTGATAAAAGTAATGCCTGGCTTAAGGCGAGTAGAATAAGGAAAACAAAAGATTATTTACATAATGTACAAAAGTTTTGAGCCGGCCATTAGGATAAAACAACAATGAGTTTTCATAGGGGAAGAGTGACCTGTGGTGGTCGATATAACAGAATATTTGAATCTATAATATATAATTTTAAATAAATAATTTTTATATAACATATATACAGTCTACTCTTGTTATAACACCACTCGATATAAAGCCACCCTCGCCTTACGCCACTTTTTCGTTTTGTCCCAATCGACATCAATGTATTTTTCTCAATATAACTCCATTCCCTCGCTGTTCACCTTCTGCCGCTGATTTTTCGTATCCCAAGTAGCAAAAACCACTCGTTATAGCGCCGCTTACAATGTCCCTCACACCCCCCAACAACAATTTTGGAATTCCAATGATCGATAATATACTGGACTAGCCGAATGACCCGGGCAACGCCTGTGTTTTACCCAATTGAATGTTTTTATTCAAATACTATTTGTTACAATTATAAATTGGCGCCTTAAATAAATGCATATGTTAGTTAATAACTATAGCCTATGTGCTTTATCTGCCTATGTACTGTTGGCTTCCATAGGCGTCTCTTACTGGGAAAAAGAAAGATAGGATTCGAGTTGGTTATTAACTAATACAGTGGTACCTCGACATACGAGTTTAATTCGTTCCGAAACCTTGCTCGTATCTTGAATTACTCTTATCTCGAAGCAAATTTCCCCATACAAAACAATTGAACTACCATTAATCCGTTCAAACCTCCAAAATGTCACCCCAGTTATTTTTGTTACGTGGTTTTAAATAATAAAAACATATTTATAAATATCAAATATTTATTGCACAAAAACAAAAAGAGAATATAAAGAAATAAATTAGATATCCTCACTGGTATTTGCCTTTTTCGCTACATTTTTCTCGCTTTCACCTGTAGGCCGTTTAGAAAAAAACATGTCCAAGGAGGTTTGTTTCTTCCTCCCTCTCAGAATGTTCCGGAAATGAGTTAGGCAAGTGTCATTAAAAAGATCAGATGCACGACCTGTTGCAACTTTTTCTGGGTGTTTTTTTTTTTCCACAAACTGTGAAACTCTCTCCCACATTCCTAAGATCTCCTTTATCTCACTTGTAGAATTAACCTCCTCCACTGATCGTGATGGCGCGACTGCGTGTTACTACCGAACAGAACTCGTATCTCAAATTTCGCTCGTAACTAAAAGCAAAAAATCACTTGCTCGTCGGCTCGTATCTCGAAAAACTCGTATGTTGGGGCTCTCGTATGTCGAGGTACCACTGTATATGCATTTATTTAAGGAGCGACCTGCTCCAACACAATAGTTACAAAAACGAAAAAGCGAGTGCGGGGGGGGGCAAAGGTGGCGTGATTGTAGCCAACCAATAGGAGAACGCCATTCCAAAAAAAAAAGCAAATAGCGACAGAGACGAAAACTGATTAAGATATGAAGAATTGATGACGCTCTTAACTGTATATAGAATAATACATATAGATGGAGAGAGCTATGTGTGTTACTTTTAATATTATATCTCTATAAATCTCTCACAGTTTACTACTAGCCTTGAGCACAAAAGTTCCTATAATATGGTCATCGGTTAATAGTGTAAACCCTTTTATAACCATCTGGGGATTTTGGTTATCCAAAACTGAATTTATAAGCAGGATAGTGATAATTATATTTATAGCTACAAGAAAATAAGACCTAATCCAAATAAATTAATAGTGTGTTACATTTCGGTAACAACGTTGTTGCCGAAACATCACACACTATTAATTTATTTGGATTAGGTCTTATTTTCTTGTAGTTAAGCAGGATAATATTATATAAATGAGAAGATTAAAAATAATAATAGTAAATTCAATTTAATTTCCATCTATCGTTAATCGTATCCAAGCCCTCTCATTCAATAACTCATATCATTGCATTAAGGTCTGTAGAGATAACATTTGATGATATTTAAAAGAAGTGCATTGCCAGTAAATTTATATGTGTAAAATTTTAAAAATAATAATAATAAGTTGGGATCATAAAGAAAAAAAAAAGAGCAATAAGTGGTATGTGATGTTGTGAAACAAGTTTTTATACACACATATCTATGTACTAATCAGGACTCCAGAACACAACTATTGACTTGTATTTTTCAACCAAAGCAGCTCACAGTGGCTGTATGTGTAGTTCCATGACGGAGTGTACCTCACCCTGATGATGGGACTCCTGGAGGGCTACTTTGTGCCCCTCTATGCCTTCAACCTCACCCCCGCCTCCTTTGACCAGAAGCTCCACAATGTCTCCTTTGCCTTCCAGCTCATGGTGGACAGTGGCCTGCCCAAACCCAAGGCTCGGCCTGAAGGTAGGAGCAGCCACCCATCTTTTCTCACTTTGGATTCTGTGCATATGAAGACACATCCTCTTTGAGAATTGCGACTCTTTGAATAAAATTGTGCATGTGTGGAAAGCTAAATATATATCTATATATATAAAAATGAATGTTTGTATGTTTGTCTGTTGGTTGGTCTGTATGTCCGGTATACAAATTCGCAGTAGTTCACTAATTCAAACCAAAATTTCAATACATAGGTAAAAAATAATGAGGATGACGATAGGCTATTTTAAAAAATATATAAATCAATTATTAAAACTATATATTCAAATAATTCTACTTAGCTCACGAGCAGCGCCCTCTAGAACGCGGTGGATCTGATGGCGGGGCGCGCCCATTCGCTGCCTGCGAGCACGTGGCTTCCCAGTGCGCGCGCATGCACCGGGAAGCCACTTGCTCGCCGGCAGCCGATGGGAGCAGTCACTTGCTCGCCGGGAGTCAACGGGCGCAGACATTTACTCGCTGGCAGCCAACGGGCACATGTTTAATGTGTTTGAATAATACATTTAATCATGTAAACCCGGGCGTTGCCCGGGTCATTCGTCTAGTAAAATATAAAAATAAATGTTTGCATTATAAAAATTTTTGAAAAAGAAAGTTTTTTTTAAAAGTATATTTTATCACAATTGAATATCAATCTAATAAATGCAAAATACAGTAAAACTCCTCTATAGTGAACCCCAATGGGAGTGAACTTTTGGCTCACTATAGCCACAGTTTGACATATTTTTTACTTTTTGAAATGTTTAGATTGAATAATTAAAAGACAGCCAGACACATAGAAAAAGGCTACTTCTTAATAATGGCCACTTTGTTTTTATTTCTTAATTTGACCTATCTCCATATATTAATACTGAATATCAAAATGGCCACAAAACATCTAGTGAAAAGAAATCCTTTGATGACAGGTCTTTTTAATAGCATATACAAACATACAAACCCACGCCGATTCCCAATTCCATTCCATTAAAAATACCATCGTTATAACAAACTTTGAGATTTTTAGAATAACGAACTACCCCTATAACGAACCTATTTTCGGTCCCAAAATAATAAAATCTATTTAAAATACTATGCTTATAACGAACTTAGAATTGTAATTAAAAAAAAAATTAAAACAACAAAATTTTAAGCATATTTCAGCTCGCGGATCGCGATTTCAAAACAATGAATTTAGCGACATTGTTTGTTTTGATTGTTGCACTTTATTTTTGCTGCATGTTGTATAAATTTTTACACATTATACTTTTTATTAAATATAATATCTTTGCATCCATTAAATTTGAAATATATAAAATGCAAATGGCTTCCAAAAAAAAATGAAGAAAACAAAGTCATTTTAAAAACAGAAATGTTATTTCTCTAAAAAAAAAGGCCATTTTCAGAACTTTTCAAAGTGAAACAACACAGCCAAAATGTTAAGAACATATTAAAATAAGAGAATATAACTTTTCTAATATAAAAGATAAAATATAAAGCTATTAAAAATTGTTACAAAGAGGAATCAACCTCAACTTTTGCTGCGATCGTACGTTTTAGGGCAAAAAAAAGTCCAAATAAACGGTCCCGTGATGAAACAAAAATTATTTTTATGCCATTAACTATGGTGATTTTAAAGTCAGCAATGTTTTGCATGACAGGTTAAAAAACGAAATCTAGACCTTGAAGAATATGTGGAAACATGAAATGGAAGAAAAACACTAACTTTATTTGAATGGTGCAATGCTTGAAGAGTGCTTTGAAGCAACAAGGTATTAGATTCATTTTTCCAAGTAAACATTGTATTATATAATGTGATAAAGATGTTTTAAAATCATTTTTATATCTTTGAATATATAATTAATAAAACTTTACCTAGGATTTGTCTGTATTTTTAAATTAGACATACAGGTACATGTATGTTAATGATAAGAAGAACCTATCATCTAATGATTTCTATTGTTATTCAGTATTAATGTAAGGATATTGGTCAATTATGGGAATTAAAACAAAGTGACCACTATTAAGAGGAAGCCTATTGCTGTGTGTATGGCTGTCCTTTAATTATACGATCTAAAAATTTTGGAAAGTAAAAAAAAAAAATAGCCAAACCGTGGCTATAGTGAACCAAAAGCTCTGTCCCATTGGGGTTCACTATAGAGGGGTTTTACTGTATGTACCTCTATGTCTAATTTAAAAATAAAAAAAATTCCTTTATTAATTATAATTAAAATATATGAAATTATTTGAAAATTACTCTTTCATATTACACTCTATAAAACAAAGTTGGCTTGAAAAAATGTCTCTAAATATTAGCTACAAGAAAATTAGACCTAATCTAAAAAATTGTGCTTTATCGTCTATAAATTTTGTTGCTTGAAACCATTCTTTAAGCATTGCCCCTTTCAAATTCAGTTGATAAGTATTTTTCTTCCATTCCAGTTTTAGTTTCCAAAAAGGTTTTTCTGTATTCACATTTATGAAAATTGATGAAATTTTTTAAAATGTTGTCAGGAAAAAACATGGGTGATAGAAAACATTTCCTTTTTTATTTTTGAATTCAGCATGGAAAGTTACATTAGAAAGACTATCAATGTTTCTTATGCAAAAATTGTATTGACCAGGTTTATTGGCTGGTTTTAAGATTGAGTCTCCTGCTGTAAATATTGTTGCGATGTAAAACGCTAATCAAGATAGTGATTCTCTATTATTGTTTATCTCGTAACAAACAATCTGGCCACAGAGTGGGTGAGAACCATCCTCCCAGGATTGGTGGCGTTGTACAAGACTCGCCAAGTGTGTCCTAAATGATCAACTATGAAATAAACTTCCATTATATAAATTAACTTCCTGCTGCTTCCTTCCACACCACGTGGTGGTGAACTGTGGTGACCTATCCTCACACAGTGAGTGCAAGTTCAATGGAAAGTAACATCCCAGTGGAGGACTGTACATTCCACACATAAGAATAATTAGGAATAACCTGTGGAGAAGTTACAGAAGCTGTACAGTGATGAGGCACTGCGTTCAACTCTGCGTCGTTTCTATATCTTTTTTCCTCCTTGTAATAATAATAATTTACTCCCAAAAAACCATTTAGCTGCTTTCTTTACACAGTTCCCTTACAGTACAGTACCATATCAGCCCCCTTGTTCTGATCACACCCCACACAGCAGTCAGTATTCATCAGTGTCAGGCAGATAAGTTCCACAGTCAGGTGGATACAACTGGGGCATCTTTCATCTATCACCGCTGACAGGCAACAGTTTTTAGGACAGGCT
Source organism: Cordylochernes scorpioides (assembly GCA_030710605.1). NCBI lineage: Eukaryota > Metazoa > Arthropoda > Arachnida > Pseudoscorpiones > Chernetidae > Cordylochernes > Cordylochernes scorpioides. Next base: position 49,952,243 of record CP092876.1, read on the forward strand.
CCAAGTCAGTGTTCTTTTTATTATTATTATTTTTTTAATTTTTATTACTGGCATTGTCACTCCCCCAATATTTGTTATAGTGCATTTATCCTTTCTCCTAAAAACATGGGTAAATTATATATGGCCTTAGAAACTTAAAATAATAGGACCAAATCCCCAAATAAATTAATAGTGTGTGACGTTTTGGTGAAAGCACTATTACCAAAAAGTCACACTATTTATTTGGATTTTGTCTTATTACCTATATTTTTATTGTCCAAATTGTACCTTATCATATACAGTAAAATCTAGTGAACCCCAATGGGACAGAGCTTTTGGTTCACTATAGCCGCGGTTTGGCTATATATACAGTAAAACCCCGCTAAGACGAACCATGGATATAACGAACCTTCCCTTATAACGAACCCATTGAAAATCCCAATTCCATTCCATTAAAATTACCATCGTTATAACGAACTTTTCACTTTTCAAACTAGCGAACTATTGCTATAACGAACCCAATTTTGGTCCCAAAATATTAAATTCTATCAAAAATACCATGCTTATAACGAACTTTTAATTTTAATTCTAAAATTCCAAAATTATAATTTTCAAAACTAATTAAAATTTTGTGTGAGCTCTAGCTCACAGATCGCAATTAAAAACAAAGAATTTAGCGACATTGGGTGTTTTTATTTACGTTCTATTTTTATACTGCGCTCTTTTATAAATTTTCATGCCTTATTGAAAACTAAATTTCTTAACTCTACATTAGGAAAATTCCTTAAAACATGATTAAATTATTAAAACCAGTTTTAAAAGATAATGGAAGTGCCAAAGAAAAAGTCGCTCGTACCAAGATATCACTTGAAAAGAAATTAACCATCATAAAAGCTATTGAGAGTGGTACATCGCAAGCGGAACTTCGGAAGAAAATGAAAATGAGCAAAAGTAGCATTTCTACGATATGGGGCAAAAAAGAAGACTATAAAAAAAAAAAAAATGCTACAAAGAGGAATCAATCCTAACTATTGCCGCTATCGTCGAGTGTCATTTAAAAAAATGAAGATTTCTTTGCTAGATATGAAACCAAATTTTTGAGGAATATGTTAAAGCAGAAAAAATAACAGACTTCTTCAAGTAAGCCTTTGTATCCTATATTGTAATATAATATTTATTTATATAAAATATATTTTTATACCTTTTAAAATATTATTAATAAAGTTTTTATTTAATTTTTATATATAAGGTATACTTTTCTTGGATTTTTTTGACATATGGGGGGCAGGTTGCATTTATACTAATTAAATTATCAGAGGAACTGATCAAAAAGGCAATATTTTCACATGATTTTGTTTTTATTTTAATATACAGCTTTAATATATAGAAATAGGTTAATTTTTAGGGGGAAAAAAGCAGCCAATATTACGAGGTAGCCTTTTTTTTTTTGCGCATGCCCTTTAATTATATCCTCAAAAAAAATTTAAATACCCAAACCGTGGCTATAGTGAACCAAAAGTCCCGTCCCAATGGGGTTCACTATAGAGGGGTTTTACTATATTTTTTTTTCAAAATTTTTAGACTATAAATTAAAGGACAGCCATACACACGAGAAAAGGCTGTCTCTTAATAGTGGTCACTTCCCTTAATTGACAATTTACCTTACATTAATACTGAATAATAAAATAAATTATTTGATGATAGGTTCTTAATTAGCATACATGGACCTCTATGTTTAATTTAAAAATCAAGACAAATCCTAGGCAAAGTTTCATTAATTATATATTCAAAGATATAAAATGATTTTCAACATCTTTATCTTGAAAAAAAAAATGTTTCTAATACCTTTGTTTGAAATTTATATGTTAGGTTTGTAATTATTCATATTTTTTACTTCATAGAAGCATTTTTCTTGGTTAGTTATCAAATCATTTGCAATTGTAGTTTCTTTTTTATTTTGTTGTGTTCCATTTTAAGCAATAAAATATATAGAATAAAGTGTAATATTCAATTCAAGCACATGGAACCAACATCGATTCATTTTCAAAACAAAGCAAAATCATAAGCTTATACAACTTTCACCTTTTTAATACATTGGTCCCTCGAGCCGGATAAAAGCCTGATACGGTAAGTCAACCTCATGGATACAGAAACAGAAATAAGAAGAAATCAAAAGACTAGGCCTTAATTTAGAAAAGTTGGAAAAGGAAATAGAAAACAACGCAGCCGATTATTTTGAACTCGATGCATTATCAAAAAAGATCGAGAAGATTATACAGCAGTTGGAACAAGCATATGAATATTTTATGGGGATAAAAGATACAGACGAACTTTTACTACAAATAGAGGAAGTAACCGATAAATATTGTAAACTAGAGGTGAAAATTCATCGGTTTACTCAACCTTTTCTCAATGATGCAAATTTTACTCAAAGTAACAATGCAGTTAATAAGAATTATGCTAATTTGCCTAAAATAGAACTACCAAATTTTGATGGAAAAATAGAAAATTGGATTTTGTTTTCTAATATTTTTAAAACTACTATTATTCATAACAGTCAATTAACAAATATAGTTGAATTACAGTATTTAAAGACTTGTCTGAAAGGAAAGGCTTTAGTACTTGTTAATCACATACCAATAACAGAAAATAATTTTGCTTTGGCTTGGGATTTGTTGGAAAAAAAATATGACAATAAAAAAGATTTGATATTTAACCTAATACAAAGAATAATAGATCTACCTAAGCTAACAATAGAATCATCCACACTTCTATTTTTGGTTGATAATTCATGTGAAGTCATTAGATCTCTAGAAACACTTGGTTATAAGCTAGATGAACTTGTAGGATTGTTGCGTGATGTGTTGGTGTGGCTTGTGGAAAGGCTGCTGATAAAATTATAATTAAAATTAATTTATTTAAAGCCAGAAATATATAAAGAGAAAAGAAACAACGGTTGACGTAACGGCCGTTGGAGCAAGCCTAGATGTTTACCACTGAGTGGCCAGAGTCTCTGATGACGTCCCGCGCGCATGCGTAGTCAGGTTGACGCTCACGGTTGCCGATGCCGTCCACTGCCCCCTGTGTGTAGTGGAGCTTTGTCAAAGTGTAGTCGCCACAAACTTAGTGATATCATAATTGGGAAAATCCTGAGTGATAAACTAGACAAAACAACAAAGCGCAGCTGGAGAACATGACAATTGACAGTAATCACATACCCTCTAGTTCAGAATTATGAATTTTTTAGAAAACCATGCCAAGGCACATAATACGAGTGAAACAGAAAAGGGATTGCCCCTAATTAAACGCTCCATGGAATTGCACGTACACAATCTAACAAAGACAAATTGTTTTCTATGTCAACAGGAGCATGGAATCTATCAATGCCCAACCTTTTTAGGCATGGAGCCATTAGAGAGAAGGAGAAAAGTTAAACAACTCTAATTATGTTTCAATTGTTTAAGAAACAATCATTCGGTAAATCAATGTAAGTCAGAATTCAAGTGTAGAAAGTGTCAAAGGAAACATAACACATTGATGCCGCCATTCATCAGTTTAAAGAACATACAATAGGAATTCCTGCAATTGAAGAACCAGATAAAAACCAAGCTGAGTCAGGTGTAAAGGAAAACAATGATGCTTTGGGCGTGACCTCCATTCATAACACCACCTGTTTGATGTCTAACCAAGAGGACTCGTTTGTACTATTGTCTACCGCAACAATTATGGTGATGAATCATCAAGGTAAATATCAGCCTTGTAGAGCTTTAATAGATACAGCAAGTCAAGCCACACTAATAATTCGGGACTGTTTGAAGAATCTGAATTTTGAACCTTCTAGGACAAGAGTAGAATTAGCCGGAATAGGAGGACAGATTTTGGACAGACCCGATGGAGTAATAAATCTCAATTTCACATTCCATTTCAACCTATCCAGAGTTTTTAAAACAAATGCTCTTGATGCTATTGTTGTGGATAAGGTGACAAGTTATATGCTATATTTAAAATTTGAAGAACATCAATTTCATCATTTACAAGGCCTGCAACTAGCCGATCCACAATATCAATATACCACACCAATTGACATTTTGCTAGGTGCAGATATTGCCTTTTCTCTATTCAAGGGAGCCATCAAATATGGACATGAAGGTCAACCAAAGGCAATCAAAACACTATTGGGATGGTTGCTCTTTGGAGAAATTAAAATCTTTCAAAAGAAACCCAAAAACTATCAAAAACTGCACACATTCAATTTTTTGTACTCTCAATAAATGGGAACCAATATTTTTCTTATGGGAGGAACTCAAAACCAAACCAGGTCCATTTGAAGATGATTTCAATGAAATTAATTTTAAGACAACTCATGAGGTAGAAACATCTTGTAGATACATTGTAAGATTGCCCTTTAAGGACCCCAGTTTACTTGGAGAATCAAAACCTCAAGCCATTAACTGTTTTTTGAGAATGGAGCAAATCTTGAAACAACAGCCCCAGGTATATCAGACTTACAAGGATTTCATGCAAGAATACTTGGATTTAGGCCACATGATTGAGGTGAAGGAAAACGGAAATGATCATAAAGCATTTTACCTTCCTCAGCATCCAATAATCAAAGAAAAAACTCTACCACAAAATTGCGAGTTGTATTCAACACTTCTTCAAAAACAACAACAGGTTTTTCTTTAAATGATGTTTTACATACAGGACCCAAGCTTCAAAAGGACATTTTCCCTTTGTTGTCAAGATTCCAATCTCACCCTATCGCTATATCTGCAGACATTACCAAGATGTACAGGCAGATTTTAGTTCACCCAGAAGATACTCTGTATCAACGAATAATTTGGAGAGATGAATCAGGTCAAGGTTTAAAGGAGTATGAACTTAAAACCTTGACATACGGAACATCTTGTGCGCCATTCTTGGCCATCAGGGTAATGAAACAACTGGCTCATGATAAACAAATTAGGTTTCCAACGGCAGAAGCCATTCTTAAATCAGATTTTTATGTAGATGACTTGTTGTGAAACTGTAGAAAATAGGTGCAAACTTATAAGAGAATTAGACCAATTGTTGCAAGCAGGCAGTTTTAAATTACGACAATGGACTTCCAATAAACCTACAGTATTGGACACACTTCAAGAAACAGACAAATCAACTTTCTATGCTAATGTTGACAGTGAGAATACATTGGGAATAAATGTATTGGGCATTAATTGGAACCCGAAGAATGATGAAATAGGATTGAAGAAATTGAAATAATCAAGAATGCCCCAACTAAGTGAAATATCTTATCACGAATGGCAAAAATATATGACCCCTTGGTTGGTTTGCACCAGTGATGCTTAAAATCAAGTTGATTCAAACATTAGGGCTGCAAAACTAACATGGGATGAGCCTATTCCAGTTAGATTACAAGAATCGTGGAAGGCATTACAAAATGATCTAGCATCACTACACCAGGTACAGATACCTCGATAGATAAGACTTTATGAGCTTACAACTTATGGGATACATGGATTTGCTGATGCCTCACAAAGGGCATATGCTGCAATGGTTTATATCAAGATAATCCATAATTCCTCAACACATGATGTATATCTATTGGCAGCGAAAACCCGAGTAGCTACTTTAAAACCCACTACAATTCCACACATGGAATTATGTGCATCGCTATTGCTAGCTCAGCTGACTAAACTCGTTTGTACGGCTATGTCGTTGAATATAAACAAGGTTACATTGTGGTCAGATTCCACCATAGTGCTGAGTAGGTTGGCTTCAGAGCATAGCAGATGGAAACCCTATGTTTCTAATCGGGTAAAGGATATACAAGAGTTATTACCATGTCGTTGGATGCACGTCAAAGTAGAGGACAATCCCGCTGACCTTGCATCCAGGGGAATATCATTGGATCAATTGCTCGATCTTGAGTTATGGTGGAACGGTTCACCATGGTTGAAAACAACATAACCCTATAACAAATCTATACCAGTGATAAATGAGCAATGCTTAAGTGAACAAAGAAATAATAACAGGATGGATTTTTTGTTTCTTTTATAATTGTCGAAAACCTCTCAAAAAAGAAAAATCCGGAGCATTATCACTTGAAGAAATTGAGACCTCTTTCAACAGAATTATTCAATTTTATCAACAATGGGATTACTACATAGATTGAGACAATTAGAGGCCTTACAACCTTTAAGTGGGAAAAGTCCTTTAATAAAATTGAATCCTTTTCTTGATAAAGGTGGATTACTCAAAGTGGGTCGACGATTAAATAATACCTTTTTGAGTTTTGATCAAAAACACCAATTATTTTACCTAAGGCACATTATATTACTCAATTAGTAATAAGACATTACCATGATAGACTATTACATGTAGGTGTACAATTAACTCTATCAGCCATCAGAGAAAAATATTGGATACCGCCCGGACGATGTCTAGTAAAACAAATTCTGTTTAAATGCATTAAATGTGCTAGATTTAGAACAAAGCCTGTACAACAACTGATGGGCAATTTGTCAACATGACGGATCAATTGGACAAGACCATTCTCTAAAACAGGAATTGATTTTGCTGGACCGGTGAATTTGAAAACATCGAATTTGAGAAATGCTAAATGTGATAAGGCTTATATTGCATTATTTATCTGCATGTTCTCTAAAGCCATACACATAGAACTCGTTACCAACTTAACAACAGAGGCCTTCCTGGCTGCTCTTTGAAGATTTATTGCCCGTAGAGGTCTACCGGCAGAAATAAACACTGATAATGCAACTAATTTTGTCAGAGCTTACAAAGACTTAAGAAAGTTATTTAATTCAAACATTCATGACTTTGCTTCTTTAGAAGAGATCAAATGGAATTTTATACCTCCATACTCACCTCATTTCGGAGGACTATGGGTGGCAGGAATAAAATCTGTAAAATATCATCTATGTAGAATCGTGGGTAAAACTAAATTAACATTTGAAAAATTAACGACTGTGCTAACCCAAATAGAGGCATGTCTAAATTCAAGAGCATTGTGCCCTGACGGCAGGACATTTCCTCATTGGAATGCCACTGACTGCAGTCCCATCCCTAGTTAGAGAAAGCGGTTCCAATCTTAAAGGAAGATGGCAATTGGTTGAACAGATCAAGACAGACTTTTGGAAAAGATGGTCATGTGAGTATTTTTCCAGACTACAGAACAGACCAAAATGGTTGAAACCAGTGGACAACATCAAGATTGGAACATTGGTTTTGTTAAAAGTGACAACCTTCCTCCTCTCAATTGGAGAATGGGACGGATCAATCAGGTGTATCCCGGAGAAGATGGGTTGGTACGTGTGGTTTCAGTCAAGACGGCGGATGGAGACCTCAGAAGAGCTGTGGTCAAAGTTTGTCCTCTTCCACTTGACTGTCCTACTACCTAGACTTGAATCTTTGTTTGCTGATTTTCTTTTCTTTCTACTCCTGTCATTATCAAATGTTGATATTGTAATATCAAGGGGGGAAGGATGTTGAAATTTATATGTTAAGTTCGTAATTATTCCTTTTTTTTAATTCATAGAAGCATTTTTCATAGTTAGTTATCAAATCATTTGCAATTGTAGTTTCTTTTTTGTTTTGTTGTATTCCTTTTTAAGTAATAAAATATATAGAACTAAAGTGTAATATTCAATTCAAGCACATTGAACCAACATCGATTTATTTTTAAAACAAAGCAAAATCATAAGCTTATACAACTTTTACCCTTTTCATACAACCTTGTTGCTTCAAAGTAATCTTCAAGGATTCCACCTTTCAAATAAAGTTAATAACTGTTCTTCTTCCATTTCATGTTTCCATTTCATTTTTGTTTTTAACCTGTCATGCAAACCATTGCTGGCTTTAAAATCACCATAGTTCATGGCATAAAAAATAATTAGCCCTAACACTTACAATTGCAGCAAAAGTTGAGGTTGATTCCTCTTTGTAACAATTTTTAATTGCCTTCCATTTAATCTCTTATTATAGAAAGTTATATTTCCTTATTTTAACATGTTCTGAATTTTTTTGCCTGTGTTGTTTCACTTTGAAAATTTTTAAATCAGCCTTTTTTTTACGAGGGCCATCCAATAAATAAGTTTCCCTATTTTTTTAACAAATAAACAACATTATTTACAATTATGCAGTTATTTTATTTTCATTATACATCTCATAGACTACTTCTCTACATAATCACCATTTCTGTCCAAATATTTTTGGTACCGTTGTAGCAATTTTTTGATACCACTGTTGTACCAAGCCGTGTCCTGTCTTCGTAGCCAGTGGTTCGCCTCCGCCTGCACTTCGTCATCATTCGCAAAGTGCTTGCCTCCAAGGTGCAACTTGAGTGCTGGAAAAAGATGGAAGTCGCTTGGGGCAAGTTCCGGAGAATAAGGTGGATGTGTGAAAATTTCCCATTTGAAGTTTTCCAGCAACGTTTGGGTCGTTCGAGCTGCGTGAGGGCGAGCATTGTCATGGACGAGTAACACTTTCCCAGACCAAGGTCCAGGATGTTTCCATTTTATTGCAGTTCTGAGTTTAGTGAGGACTTAGCAGTACCTCGCATCGTTAACCGTAGTGTTTGGGGACAGGTAGTCAACCAAGAAAACACCCTTACAGTCCCAAAAGACGATAGCCATAACTTTGCCTGCAGAGATTGTGACCTTCGCCTTTTTTGGTGCACTTTCCTCAGGCTTCTTCTACACCATGCTTTGTCGTTTTATTTCTGGAGTTGATTGATGCACCCAGCTTTCATCTCCAGTGACAATACGGGAAAACAGTTGATCACCATCTCTTCGATGCATTTCCAGGAAAGCTCGGGCTGCCTTCATCCGTTGTTGCTTGTGATTTTCCGAGAGCAGACGCGGGAACCATCTTGCGCAGACTTTGCGAAAATTCAAAACATCTCACATGATTGTTCCAATCGAAGAGCGTCCAATTTCAATTCCAGGAGGCAGTCGAATCATTATTTTGTCAATGGTGACGCGGCGATCTGCTTCCACCACATTCCGAACAGCAGCAACCGCTGCATTGTCCGTAGCAGTAACGGGCCTGCCGCTTCGCTCGTCATCATGCAGGTTTTGCCGTCCTTCCAAGAACCATGAAAGCCATCGGCGAACCATTTGGATGCTCATACATCCTTCACCATACACTGACACTAAATTGCGATGAATATTGACCGCAGTTTCATTTTTCCCTGTGAAAAAACGAATTACAGAACGGAGTTCGCAAGTGGACACGTTCACCAGTGGTAGCTCCATGGAAACTGAATCGCAACGGACTTTCGCGTATGAGTAGCGTGATTTTGAAGGTCACGCGCTTCCAACACATCCTAGTGACCATTTCTTACACTACTAACTAATTTTTACAACGTTTCGTTCGCAGAAAAAAAAATAGGGAAACTTATTTATTGGATGGCCCTCGTAGTAATAGTTTTTTTCATAAAGTTTTTGTTTTCTTTATTTTGGAAGCCATTTTCTTTTTATATTTCAAATTTGATGGTTGCAAAGATATTCTTATTCAATAAAAAGTATAACGTGTAAAAATATATATACAAAATACAGCAAAATTAGAATGTAAATAAAAACAAACAATGCTGCTAAATTTATTGTTTTGAAATCGCGATCTGCGAGCTGAAACATGAACAAAATTTTGTTGTTTTAAAATTCTTTAAATTTCAATCTTAAGTTTGTTATAAGCATAGTATTTTAAATAGATTTTATTATTTTGGGACTTAAAATTAGTTTGTTATAGGGGTAGTTTTTTATTTTTAAAATTGCAAAGTTCGTTATAACCATGGTATTTTCAATGGAATGGAATTGGGAATTGCCTTAGGTTCGTTATAAGGGAAGGTACGCTATATCCAGGGTTCGTATTAGCGGGGTTTTACTGTATGTGGCAAAAGTACCAAATAGATTTAATTTATACTGAATACACTCAGTACCTGATAAGGCACAATTTGGATTATAGATTATAAACACAAGGTAATAAGACCAAATCCAAATAAATAAATAGTGTGTGACGTTTCAGTAACAGCGTTGTTACCGAAACGTCACACACTATTTATTTATTTGGATTTGGTCTTATTACCTTTACACTCAGCACCTATTAGAGTATATATGAGTTACTTTCCTGATGAATGGAAAAGAGCAGAGATGTTGATCATTCCAAAGCCTGGTAAATCCGATTATAAAGATTGTGGCAGCTATTGACCTCTATGTCTAAATTCAAATCTTTCGAAAATTTTTGAAAGAATAATAAACAACAAAATCATCAAATTCTACGAGGAAATGAAATTATTCAGTAATCGTCAACATGGTTTTACAAAATCTCGATCAACCATAACTGCATTAACTGAAATAATTCACACTGCATTAGAACACAAAGCCAAGGAGTATACGGCTATAATTGTAATAGATATTAGTGGAGCTTTTGACAATATCTGGTGGCCAATGGTGATAAAAAAGACTCGATGAGGATAATATACCAGCATCAATAATAAAACTAATGAAATCCTACTTCACTAACCGGAAGATAAGATTTAGGTACTCTTCAAATGATTTCACCAAAAAACTAAGTAAAGGATGTCCACAAGGAGGACTCTTATCTCCGACAATTTGGAACATCATAATGAATGATCTATTAACCAACTTTCAGGAATCTAATAGTGAAATTATTGGATATGCAGATGATCTAACAGTAATATGTTGGAATACAGATTGTATAATTCTTCTCAATGCATAATTTTCTTACAACATAAACCTTAGATTATTAAAACATTGGATCAGTAAACATGAAGGCAACCATTTTGTTCAATTACATTACTTTATTTTTCATATAACATTTTTGTAAACAAAAAAGGTGATGATGATAAATTCAATTAATATTTACACAATCATAGAAAAATTATATTAAACCTTTATATAAACATAAATATTCTAACTAAATTAAACACAGATGTAACAAATCTTAAGATTACAATTGAAAATTCAATAGGAAAAATATATATGTGGTGCGAAAACAACAAACTTAAAATATAAAGACAGAAAACAAAGATTTTATATTTATTCAATTGTAAAAAGGATTTAATTAACTTGCATGGTAATCTTGTCAAACCAGTTTAAACCCTAAAAATACTAGGATTGACTTTCAAGCATCATCAAAACAAGAGCATATTAGATTTTATGCCTCACATCAACAGTGTTATTGCAAAAACAACTAGAGCTAGTGGATATCTTCTTGGTTTAACAAAGAAATCGTGGTGATTGGATAGTAGGCGATCATTAATTGAAAAATATAGCAGTTGAAAGGAAATAAATATGGTAAATAAAAATAAAATTTTAAAATATTATTTAAAAATAATCATGAAGATCTTTAAAAAAATTCCTTTATAGATGTCTGTTTTTGCACTGAAATCCTTTTCAGGATGTATTCAAGATGATCATTTTGAAAAAACTTGCATGTCTTTCTTCCTCTGAAATGTCTTTTAATAAATAAATTTTAATGTATTAAAGTCATTCACTGCTGCTGCAGGTATTATTGATTTTGTGTTTAAATATTTTATAATAACACAGAAATGGAATATTGAAATAAAATATTATCATAATCATTGTGGCTACATTTTATAAAGATTTATTTATTTAAAAGGAAATTATTTGTAAATTTTAAAATAACTAAAATATTTTAATGCTGAAATTTAAAAATAAAATATTTTTGTTAATTAGCGCACAAAGCCTAAATCCCAGCATAAACAAAAAAAAAAAAAACAATAATACTCGCAACATTGCGCAACGGCACTGCAAAGTGAAACCTAAACTAACCAGGAACCAAAAGTGCGCATGCGCGTTCCTATCTGCGCCCGCCGATCGCCGCCGTAATACCTTTTTAGCGGAAAGTTGTAAGTAAAAAACATTCAACTGTCAAAATTCGAATTTTAAAATGGTTGAACTATCAGAAGTGTCCTATTATCGATATGTCGAATTATGGTTTGTTATTTGATAGGCTGGAGGTCGGGACATCAGAACATGGTCGAATTATCGCCGAGTGTCGAATTAACGAGGTTATACTGTAAATATTAGAGTATATATGTCATAATTTGCCTAATACCCAAGAGATATAATTTCTTTACCCCATAATAAGTATGTTAAAATGTAAATACAAATTCATCCATCTATAAATACACTGTACAAAATAAACGTGGGGGCCAGTGCACGCAGGCAAATGCTATGGCACGCTGCCACGTGCGCACGCTCACTAGTGTAGAACAAATTATTTTTCAAAGCTTACATGCACAACGGCTGCGCCCTTCCATTCGATCACGATATATATATAGCTGGCTAAAATTATTTCCTTATACTTATTATGAATCATGTATATAATCTATTATTATTGATATTTGTGTGTATATATTTTAAATTTTAGCCCCAGAGTTGTAAATATTTTATATATCGTCGCGTGAAGGTATTGCGTGATCATCCAAAGCAGTTTAAAAACAAGAAACGCCCTGATGAAGTTAGGCGTATAGCCTATTGAAATATTGGTATTTTATATTAAATAAAATGTTTGTTTTATTTTAGATACAAAATATGCCTTTTAATTAATATATATATATATATAATGAAGATACCTATTGGGAATAATTATTTCTTTCTCGCGCGGATATATAAACTTTGTAATCCATATATAACATTCAGTACTTTTGTGTAAAGACTGACAATGCTGTTGCTAAAACATCACATAAAATATACAAATTTTGATTTGCACTTGTTCCTTTGTGAGTTTTATCCATAATTAAAATTGTACCTTGCACCATGAATGCCTTAATTTTAAATGATGTCCAACTTCAGGCAAAGTAAACATTGCAAGGTGACTAACTACTGCCAGCTATCACAAAAAATTATCAATTGAGATAACATGGATATTTATAAAATATATATTATTCAATATAAAACTTTTAGGCATAAAATCTTTATTGATAAACCAAGAAAAGCCAGCTATATATCGGCTTATCACCAATGTATAAAAACAAAGAAGGCATATCCTAACGTTGAGCATACAAGCTTTTTAGATGGCAGAGCATCATCTAGTGGAACAGAAATCAACTAAATGTTGATTTAACCTGTCCCCTGATAATTGGCCAAATAATTTGTTGATAAATCAAGAAAAGTCAACCATGAGTGCATTTTGGGATTTCAAGATATCTGTATCCTTATTGGAAGTAGAAGTGCCATACAACACTTGAGTCACACAGGGTTATCTCCAAAAACTATCAAAAACCTCAAAAATTCATCTTCAATGGATACCTTCACACGTTGGCATTAAAGGCAATGAAGTCGCTGATGCACTAGCAAAAAAAGCACAAGAGAGAGAACCCTTGCCACGAAAAAATAAAATTACTTATAAAGAAATAGAGACGGTAGCCAAAACAAAAATAAACAAGAACTGGAGGATCCCACCTAAGCACAGCTGGTACAGTGGAGTGGACCCGGGGAGGAGCTCTGAACCTTAGAAATAGACAACATCAAACAACACTATCAATATTTAGAACAGGCCATCTCAAGCCATTGAAGAGAGAAAATAATAGCAAAATCTACGCCACTTGCCCAAAATGCCCACTTGGCACCTACAGCTCCAGAACACATTTTAGCTTGCTTTAGAACAGGACCTTTGGGAGAGGCCGCTGCTAATCATAAAATAGCTCGAGGAGCATGAACTCATGGAATTTGTGTAATCTTTACACAAAGGAATAAGAAACAACAACAGCAACAACAAGGGTCTTTTGTGCCTTTTTCTGCTAGGGCATCAACAGCTTCATTGTCAAAATGCCAACATGTGTGAAGGTATCCATTAAAGATGAATTTTTGTGGTTTTTGAGAGTTTTCAGAGATAACCAATTATGTCCTGAAATTTTGTCTTTAAGTTTCTCTGTGTTACGAAAGTGTTGTATGGCACTTCTACTATCAGTAAGGTTTGCATACATAAGGGAGGAGAAACATAAGATGACATGACCAAATGTTGCTATATGTTTCTGATATTTAATACAAAATGCACTTTATTACAAGGGAGGAGAGTCTAAATTGACTGAAGGAATGTGGTTGTGTCATCAGATCTGGTGAACCTGGACCTGAAGTCCACCCTCCGTGTCCTCTACAATCTCTTCACCAAGTACAAGGACATCAACTAACTTCCCAGTCTTGTGTGCCATCGCTGCCTGCCATGTTTGTTTTTGTTTTTGTACATTAATAAAAGTTTTAACACGTTTTTTTTACACTACTACACTAATTATATTGTGTGCTCACTCTTTACAGTCACACATTCATTCCAATACGTGGGTTTTCATGAAACAATTTAGAAACTGTTATGGAAATCTTTCAAAAGAAAAAAAGAAGAGAGAGAGAGAGAGTTTGCCAAAGATATTAAAGATTATTTTTCAACATAATTTTCACTAAAAATTTCATCATTTATCAACTAAGGAGAGAAATATATGTTCTCTAAGCCTTAAAATATATAGGTTTGCAACTTATCCAATAAAGCAACATGAATATCTTCCTTCTCCAAAAGTACAATGTATTCTGGCCTAAAATTGGCCTATCACTTAACTTTTTTGGAAATTTGATAACTTTTTCCATAGGATGTTTTCAAATTGAAGCCACACCTATACTGATGAGGACCATAGCCTGAAACCACATGGTATACAGTTTGATGGCTACTTTCCCATGTCTGGTGTTGTGGACTGTTTATTAAAAAATACAAATCTACATGATTTTCACAATAAAGAAAATGGATTATTTTATGATTTGAAAAGGGAGAATGTCATTTTTCCACATAAATAGAATTATATGGAATAATTATACTACCACCATTATAATAAGTTCTCTTGATATCTTTAGAGACAATACATATTTACAGCACATTTATGATCTTTGTTTGGTTGATGGTGCTGCTTTCACTTCTAGCATATTTCATTTTTCCTTCAAAATAAAACATTTCTATGATCAGGAAATGCATTTTCTTAAATTTAGCACCTGATCTCGTGTATTTTCCCCATTGTTATATATATATTTTTTCATATATTTCAGTGTTTGGGCCTTAAATACTCTTTCTTTGATTTATCAGGAAGCTTCTAGGACCAGCTTTTTTAGATGAGACACAACTTGCACTCGGCTAGCCAGGGACAACAACTTCAAGCACGCATACACTGTTGGTTTTCCTGATATTTCTAGAAAAGTTTTGCCAATATTTTTGAATAAAAAAAGTGTTCAATTTGTTTTTATTCTGATAGCCATCAGCAATATTAGGCAAGCACATTCAGATACTTTTTCCTTAAATTTACCACCTGACTTTAAAAATTTCCCTCTATTAATTATTTCTTTAAATTCTTGCTCTTCAAAATTATTTTCATAGTTTACTTATACAAATTTTATATCTCATACTTGTATATGAATTTATGAAAAGTGAACAAAGTAGATGAGTGCTGAAAATAGTGGTATAAAGAACCTTTATTTCCTCCTAATGGAAGTAATTGCTACAAAGATAACTATACTGCCATATCAAACAATAAATATAAAAATTCTTGGCTGGCATTATGATTCACCAAGACATTATTTTAGCTTGATTTGTAGCGGCTCCCAAATATTAACTTTTTATATTTACATTATAAGTTTTAATTTGTTTAATAACCATTTAATTCAAATAATAAATTAAAATATTCATCTTATAGATATATAATGCTCATAAAATATACGATGACGTCACGATGACTAGTCGATAATTATTAACAAATCAACTAAACTATATACAGCTAAATAATATTGAGCAAGCAAGCTAGGCAACTAAATGATTTTACAAATAATAAATCTGTTGATACGTTTCTATTAAATGTTGAATATTAATGGTGAAAATTATTTTATAAGAAATTGCACTTTATATATATTTAAAGATAAATGAAAGATACACCATTTTTATGCTACTATAATTATTTTATTCTTTTTACAATTCTTACACACGTGCTCATTATATTACAAACATTTTATTGTCCACAAGATGATGATAAAAACAAGATGATCAAAACAGAGTAGAGTAATAATATATCACTGATATATTATCTTTAAACAAAACAGATCATTCCTCCTTCCTTATATTGTACATAGTTGGAGAAAACCGGCAAGGAGGGCATTGAGGTCGGGTAGATCTAGGCGGAGGTGACGTGGAAATTTGAGGGTCTTGTTCCAGTCGGTGAGGTCCTGCTCCAGCGTTGTCCAAGGTCCAATCAGAATCTTCAGCATATTTGGTATCTGAACCTGTCCTCATCTGATTGACATGCACTTTAAATGTGCCTTTTAGGTTCTTTACTAGATAAACATTGTAACCTAGTCGTCGTATCACCTGGGCCTTGAACCATTTGCGCCTATTTTGTATTACTCTTGTAAACAGCACTTTATCTCCAACTTGAAAATGTCGCCTTCCACACTCATTTCTCCCAAAAGTCCTCTGGATAAATTCAGAGTTCAAGCAATTTACAAATGTTCTAGGCACATAACTTAGGAGACGTTCTACAGGAGGCTTATCTAAAGAGGTAGGCGTATTTCTATAATTAAACAGAACATTTTGTAAAATACAGTCTATATTTGAGTTTGGAGATTCCTCTAACGACTTTTCCAGAGATTTTTTTATTATTCTTACCGAAACTTCAACAATTCCGTTAGACGAGGGATTATATGCTGGCGAGGTTAAGTGGTATACATTATTTTTCCGTAAGAACTCCTTAAATTCAAGCGAATTGAAGGGGGGGCCATTGTCAGACACTAAGCATTGCGGTAATCCATACCTGGCGAAACACTCCCGTAGAAGCTTAATATTTTCTTGCGAAGTAGTACCTCTAACTGGGAATACTTCAATCCAATTTGAATTTGCATCTACTACCAATAAATAACAATCACCTCTGAAATAGAAATGGTCAACATGAACTCGCTGCCACGGTTGGTTAGTCCTGGGCCAAGGTGTGTTCTCAGCAGGAGGAGCTGTCTGATGATGCATACAGGGAGAACATTCCTTCACAAACTCTTCAATTTGACTATCCATTTTTGGCCACCAAACCGAAGATCTGGCTAGAGATTTCATGCAATTGATTCCTATATGACCTTGATGAAGTAACTTCAACATTTGATCTTGACAGGTTCTTGGAATCACTGCCCTAGAATCAACAAAAATGCATCCCTGCAGTATAGAAAATTTTTCCAATTTTGAAAGGAATGGTTTCATTGTTTCATCCTTTTTTGCTAACTTAGGGTCTTCAAATAGATATTCCTTGAGCTTATTTAAAACCGGATCTTTATTGGTTTCTTCTTCAATAATGAGGTGGTCCAATGGAGTTACATTTAAAAATGATATATCATGTGTCACCAAATCAATGTTGTCTTCCCTTGAATTTATTTCCTCAAGTGGAAGTCTTGAAAATGCATCCGCACAGAGCATGGTATCTTTATTTGTATATCTAATATCGAAATCGAAATTTGACAACTCTAAAGCCCACCTATGCAAGCGATTTGCAATTAATGGCGGAAGAAGTCTTTTGTTTCCAAAAACAGTCGTTAAAGCTTTATGATCACTCTTTAACACAAATTTTCTCCCAAACAAGTATTGTCTCAGTTTGGAAGTTGCAAACACAATAGCAAGTGCTTCTTTCTCAGTCTGAGAGTATTTGGCTTCTGCACTTGACAATGTTCTGGAAACAAAGGTGATTGGCTTCTCTTCCCCTTCCACAATATGACACAAGACCCCACTTATGCCATAGGCAGATGCATCACAGGTTAAAGTTAATGGAAGCTTCATTGAATAGTGAATAAGCGCCTGGGAATTTAATAGAGTTAGCTTCAAATTCAGAAATGCCTTTTCGCATTGGCTAGACCATTTCCAACGATTGTCCTTCTTTAGGAGTTGATAAAGAGGACCAGCCAAGGTTGACATATTAGGTATGTATTTTGAATAGAAGCTCAACATCCCTAGAAAACTCTTCAATGATGTTTTGTCGAAAGGCTTTTTACACCTTTCTAATGCTTCCAATTTCTTTGAATCTGGTCTAACACCATCTTCATTTATAATATAACCTAGAAAACAAATGTCTTTTTTTAAAAATAGGCATTTTTCTTTATTAAGGGTGAAATTTAGCTCTTTCAATTTATCGAAGATCATTTTTAAAATTCTGTAATGTTCTTGTTCATCTTTAGAACCAATGAAAATATCATCTAAGTATATCACCATGTTGGGAACATCATGAAAAAGGCTGTCCATACACCTCTGGAAAATGGCTGAAGCTGGACTGATGCCAAAAGGCAATCTATTATATCGGTAAAGTCCTCTATGGGTAGATACCACTAGCAGATTTTTTGATGCTTCATCCATTTCAATTTGATGATATGCGGAGGAGAGATCCAATTTGGTAAAAATCTTGTTTCCTCCTAGATTTCCCAACATAGTTTCTATAGTAGGTAATGGATATTTCTCATCTTCAATGCAATTATTCAAAGTATTTTTAAAATCACCACACAAACGTAGTTCTCCATTTGACTTTATTACCGTTACTAAAGGCGTAGACCAATCACTAGCATTAACCTTTTCAATTATTTGACTTTGTTCAAGTCTGTCTAGTTCTTTGTCTATCTTCTCTTTAATGGAAAAGGGTACTGGTCTAAATTTAAAAAATTTGGGCTTTGCATTTGGCCTCAATGATATTGAACCTTTAATGCCCTGAATTGGTAAATCTTTATTTTCAAATACTCTTATATGCTTCTAAAAACAGTTCTAAATTTGAAATTACATTTATATTATTACAGATATCAAAAACGCAATTGGGCCAATCAGCTTTTAAAATTCTTATCCAATTTCTGCCCAGTAACGGCGTTTGGTTATTAAACTGGCCTGTCACAATTAGAGGTAGTTTTTCCTGATAGTTTTTGTAACTAACATTTACCAAGCATTTTCCAAAAACTGGAATCAAATTTCCCGAAAAACTTTTCAAATGTCCACTGTATTTCTCTAGAGTGACATTTTTGAGATTTGTAAGAAAAAATTTCTTTGAAACTACAGACACGTCTGCACCAGTGTCAACCTCCATTATAGTGTCTGCATCTTCAATTTTAACGTTTACCAATATTTTTGGTGCGTTTTCTAATGTGTTGCACTGAATAGTATTCAATTTATTCAGATTGGGTTTATTCATTCCAGAATTTTGGGCTGATTTTTTATTCCAACATACTGGAGCAATGTGCCCTTTCTTATTGCAAATATAACATTGAGCATTTTTAAATTTGCATAACTTTGTATCGTGGTTAGACTTTCCACAAATTTTGCAAGGATTATTGTATTTACATGGGAATTTAAAATTATTAGATCTGGCTTTCAACTTATCTAAATATCATGACCAGGATTTTTCATCAAATTTACTTGTGACTTTGCTGCGCGCGCGCGCCTCTACAGAAGTTGCAATATTTATTGCACTATCAAACGTTGAAAAAGGTTCACTTAGCAGCCTTTTAAGCGTAGCTTCATCGTAGCAACCACTTACAAATTGGTCACACAAATTTTCATTTATGTCAGTAAATTTGCACTTGTCTGCCTGAGATTTAAGCCTCAAAACAAATTTTCCCACAGGCTCATTTTCTTTTTGTACAATCTTGTGAAATAAATATCTTTCATAGTGCTTATTTTTTTATTGGATATAAATGGTTGGTTAAAACCTCTACTAAATCTTTATATTTAAGGTCACTTGGCCTACTGGGTACCAACAAATCGCGCAAAGTTTGATTTGTTAGTGTCTTGTACAAAACAACAAACAACTAACCTATCATGAAGACGTAACTTTATTAAGTTTTTCTTTTAAGTACAGTAAAACCCCTCTATAGTGAACCCCATTGGGACGGGACTTTTGGTTCACTATAGCCACGGTTCACTATAGCCACGGTTTGGCTATTTTTTTTTTACTTTTCAAAAATTTTAGACCGTATAATTAAAAAACAGCCATACACACAAGAAGAGGCTGCCTCTTAATAGTGGTCACTTTATTTTAATTCCCTTAATTGACTAATTTCCTTATATTAATACTGAATAATAATAGAAATCATTAGATAATAGGTTCTTCTTATGATTAACATACATGTACCTCTATGTCTAAGTTAAAAATCAAGACAAATCCTAGGCAAAGTTTTATTAAATATATATTCAAAGATATGAAATGATTTTAAAACATCATTATCACATTATATAATACAATTTTTACTTGAAAAAAATGGCTCTAATACCTTGTTGTTTCAAAGCATTCTTCCAAGCATTGCACCATTCAAATAAAGTTAGTGTTTTTCTTCCATTTCATGTTTCCCCATATTCTTCTAGGTCTAGATTTCGTTTTTTTTTTAACCTGCCATGCAAAACATTGCTGACTTTAAAATCACCATAGTTAATGGCATAAAAATAATTTTTGTTTCATCACGGGACCGTTTATTTGGACTTTTTTTTTTTTTAAGTTCTAAAACGTACGATCGCGATCGCGGCAAAAGTTGAAGTTGATTCCTCTTTGTAACAATTTTTAATAACTTTATATTTTATCTTTTATAATAGAAAAGTTATATTCTCTTATTTTAATATGTTCTTAACATTTTGCCTATGTTGTTTCACTTTGAAAAGTTCTGAAAATGGCCTTTTTTTTTTTAAATGAAATAATGCTTTTGTTTTTAAAATGCCTTTGTTTTCTTCATTTTGGAAGCCATTTGCATTTTTTATATTTCAAATTTAATGGATGCAAAGATATTCTAATTAATAAAAAGTATAATGTGTAAAAATTTATACAACATACAGCAAAAATAAAGTGCAAAAATCAAACTAACAATGCCGCTAAATTTATTGTTTTGAAATCGCGATCCGCGAGCTTTAAACATGCTCAAAATTTTGTTTTTTATTATTTTTTTTAAAATTACAATTCTAAGTTCGTTATAAGCATAGTATTTTTAATAGATTTTATCATTTTGGGACCAAAATTGGGTTCGTTATAGCGATAGTTCGCTAGTTTGAAAAGTGAAAAGTTCGTTATAGCGATGGTAATTTTAATGGAATGGAATGCGGATTTTCGATGGGTTCGTTATAAGGGAAGGTTCGTTATAGCCATGGTTCGTCTTAGCAGGGTTTTACTGTAATATATGGTCTTACATATCTTACATGAACCAAAACATTAACTTGTGATGATGATATATTCAATCACTGAATAACCTAACAGCTTCTAATGTTTTGTTCAATTTAAAACATTCTTCTAATTGTTCCAAATAACAATTTAGATCTTCACCTTCACGAAACCTTGGATAATTTGAATTAGTGGTGGCCATACTTACATTAATTCTTCGTCGCCATTTGATACGTTTCTATTAAATGTTGAATATTAATGGTGAAAATTATTTTATAAGAAATTGCACTTTATATATATTTAAAGATAAATGAAAGATACACCATTTTTATGCTACTATAATTATTTTATTCTTTTTACAATTCTTACACACGTGCTCATTATATTACAAACATTTTATATTATATTTCCAAATATTTTCATTGAATAATTAAATTAAATAATAAATTATTTCTTTGCCACATAGCCTCCTCCTATAAAGAGCATCGACCCGATGCTCAGAAGAAGACTTACATCCTCAGTCTCAAGGCTCGAGAACGGGTGATAGGGCCTGAGAACTCTTCGCAGGTCTGTGGTTGTTATGTTCGTTCAGTGGGGATGTCTTCTTCCTGGACGCTTGGCGAGTCGTTTCCTGGGTCCTCTTCTAGGTGCTCCTCCTGGTCCTCTGGGTTTGAATAAGGTTTCATTCTACAAACGTGAACCAAGTCTTTTGTTTTATGATGACCTTGCTGGTTGCCGAATGTCTCAACTTTGTAGGTCACATCGGAAATTTTTCGGGTTACTTTATATGGACCGAAGTAACGTCCCATTAGTTTTTCCGAATATCCCACTTTGCGCACAGGGTTAAAGACCCATACAAGATCTTCAGGCTGGTAAATTATGTTTCTGTGGTGAGCGTCATAACGGAGTTTATTAACAGGTTCAATGGCATTTCTGCTTCACGCCCATGCACAAGGAAGAATGGAGTGAATCCGGTGGACTCTTGCCATGCTGTGTTGTATGCGAATGTCACAAATGGAAGGATCATATCCCAGTCTTTCTGATTGACGTCAACATACATAGACAGCATGTCTGCCATGGTCTTGTTCAGCCTTTCTGTGAGTCCATTCGTCTGAGGGTGATAGGCGGTCATCGTCCTGTGAATTATTCTGCAGTAATTGTTCAGATCACGAATCAATGATGATGTGAAATTCCTTCCTCTGTCGGTGATTAGTTCCCTCGGAGCACCGTGTTTCAGAATTACATACTCTACTAAGAATTTGGCAACTTCCATTGATTCACTAGTTGGTAGCGTTTTATTGATTGCATACTTTGTCAGATAGTCTGTGCAGACAATAATCCAGCGGTTTCCACATGTCGATGTTGCCTAAGAGGTTTATTACAATCTTTTCAAAGGCAGCTGTAGGCAACGGTATTGGCTGTAAGTGTCCTGAAGGGAGCTGTCGTTTGCGTCGCTGACAGTCTTGACAGTGAGCCACATACCTTCTAACATTCCTATACTTTCCAGGCCATAAGAATTTTTTTCTAATTTGATCATAAGTTTTGGTGAACCCAAGATGTCCAGCAGTGGGCGAATCATGGAAATATCTCAGTATTTCAGGCCTGAGGTGGCGAGGGACCACCAGAAACCATATTCTTTCCATTGGATCATAATTATTTTTGTAGAGAATATTATCATATCTTGAAAGAAAGGACTTATTAGAGGTCTCTTGTTGTATTTGGTTAGCGATCTTCATGAGATCCGGGTCTTTCATTTGTTCCTGTCCAAAATTCTGTAAGGCCATTAAACTAGGAATATATTCCTCAATGTCCTCACTACAGCTTAAAGGACATCAAAATAAACAGTCTGCGTCCTGATGTTTTCTTCCACTCTTGTACATAACTGTAACCTCAAATTCTTGCAAACGAAGGGCCCATCTTGCTAATCTTCCACACCAATTTTATGCTTCTTCTTGTGTGTATGGCCGTTTTCTAATTATATGGTCTAAAAATTTTGAAAAGTAAAAAAAAAAAGAAAATAGCCAAACCGTGGCTATAGTGAACCAAAAGCTCTGTTACATTGGGGTTCACTATATAGGGGTTTAACTGTAATAAATCATGTAATAAATAATATTTATACTATAATTTATCAAACACATATATCTAATACAATATAATACACTGCGGCCTGTGATTGCAAAACGACACTTGAAGTTACACCGCATGAGTTTCTTTTCAATGAAAAATCAAAATCTTATTTCAAGGTGATATATAGACTATTTCTAACCTTTTGGATGAGGTATGAAAGTATGAATTATAAAGAGTAATGATGAACGGAAAAATAAAAGTGTCCAGGGATGGGAGTCGAACCCACAATGTTCCGCTTACCGGGCAGATGCCATGTCCACTAGGCTACCCTGGACGTATTTTTCCGTTCGTAAATGATACATAAAGTAACTTATAATTCACTGCAGCCTGTGATTGCAAAACGACACTTGAAGTTACACCGCATGAGTTTCTTTTCAATGAAAAATCAAAATTTTATTTCAAGGTGAAATATTGACTATTTCTAACCTTTTTGGATGAAGTATGAAAGGGTGAATTAGAAACTCGTACGGTGTAACTTCAAGTGTCGTTTTGCAATCACAGGCTGCAGTGTATTATAAGTTACGTTATGTATCATTTACGAACGGAAAAATACATCCAGGGTAGCCTAGTGGACATGGCATCAGCCCGGTAAGCGGAACATTGTGGGTTCGATTCCCATCCCTGGACATTTTTATTTTTCCGTTCATCATTACTCTTCATAATTCACCCTTTCATACCTCATCCAAAAAGGTTAGAAATAGTCAATATTTACCTTGAAATAAAATTTTGATTTTTCATTGAAAAGAAACTCATGCGGTGTAACTTCAAGTGTCGTTTTACATATATCTAATATTTTATATTCTGATCTCATGGAATGGGGTGTAGAATATTTTATATTCTAGAAATGATATTTGACCACTACACACAAAAAAAAAACATCAACATGTAGTATACCACAATTTAACCCCTTCTGATAATTTCTATTAAATAAATGTAATTTAAAGTTGATTTTATGATAAATAATTTATCCGACTCCACTTGGAATTCCATGCCGCCCACAAAATGTGAGCTGTTATTTAAAATATAAACTTTAACGAACATTTGATCAAATTTCAATTCGATTAAAAGTGAAAAATAAAGTTACTCATTTATTTATTTATTTCATCTCAATTTACAGGTGTTACATTCGAGCACAGCTCGCGAGTCACCTTGTCCTGGCTATTTACACATGGCGAGTTGGTGGAGTAGAGGTTGTCCCCCCGGACCTTGCAGGAGGGCAGCTGTTGGGCGATGAGCTCTTAACTAAGCGTCAGGGCCAGGTCGTCGGAATCGGGAATTGATATCTCTTTTATTTTGTAGAATATCTTGTATGATTGGAATATTTGAATTTTGCATTTGAAGGTATAATTTCTTAACGGAAGTTTGGTACATATCTTCTAGATCGGGTTGGTTCAAGTCCTCCTTCAGTATCTTGTTTGATAGGTTGAATGGAGCTCCTATACTTGTCTGAAGGCAGATTCTCATGAATGCGTTTATCCTATTTTTGTCTGGTTGTAATATATTTGCACCAAACTGGGAGTGCGTATGTTACTATCGGGAGGATACAACTTCTGTATAGAGTAAACCTTTGTTTTGTAGACAATTTTCTTCTATAGTTGAACAGGCTTGATAATGTTATTTTTGCGATTATTGCTTTCTTTATGATATTTTTGACATGCATGTTGAATTTCAACTTGGAGTCTAAAGATATTTAACGCTGTCAGTCCAGTTAATAGGGCTCTGGTTTACCATTAGGATGGATTGTGGCATGAATTTTTTATTGTCTAGTGGAGGAAAATTATTGCCTGTGACTTTTTTGGGTTGATGTCTAATTTCCAATCATTGCACCATTTGGTACTACTGTTTATGTAATTTTGGAGTTGTGTAGTTATTATTCTGCCTCTTGTGGGACTTTCTTATTTGGATGTATGTTTTATGTCTATTAATGTGATTAGCTGGTGGGTTGTGGTGGTTGTGGTTGTGTCCTTTTCTGAATCCAAAGTTACTCATAATATCAAATTATAAATTTATAAGAAATACAGGAGCGTTCCCAGTAAGTAAGCAAAAACTTTGGAAGGCGGCGCTGTACGTTGCCGGCCCCGTACCTTCGAGGCGTTTTACACGAGTTAAAAATACAATTTCGGTGAAATACTTTAAAAGTAAAAAAAAAAAAAACATTTTTTTAGAATAAAATATTAAACTAATTATTCTAAAAACGAACATTATTTTTTTAATATTCTGAAACTAACCTAATCTAACTAATCATGCAGAAAATACACTCATTACTTACCCAACTGGAAACATTGGAGAAGAACTGCATTCTACAATGGATTCCTGCCCATGTTGAGATCGAGGGTAATGAAATGGCAGATGAATTGGCAAAGGTAGCCAGAAAGCTGAGCCAAAGGAAAGAACAAATGTCATTATTTGACGATGATGCTTTGGCAAAATACAAGGTAATTATAAACAAAAAAAATAAGAAAAGATCAAATATGTGAAATAAACTCTGAGAGAAAACTGACAAAAACTATAAAAAGACTTAGAACAAAACACTATAAGGGAATGACAATACATCCAGATTGCACAAGAACCTATTGTTGGGAATCTTTTATGGTTCAGACAATGAAACAACAAATAACAAGTTTACTTACAGCTGAAATGGTTTTAAAGAATTAGGCGATTTTACCTTTAAGAAAGTATTTTGAATTTATTTTTTTCAAAGAGAGAGAGTGTTATGATTGAACTGACAAGTTGATCCGGCAACACGGCAGACTCGATTAGTAAACATTCTTATATATTTAATTAAAAAGGCATATATTGGATCGCCCGGGTATTTGGCGAATTACGCTCCAGGAGCCCGGTTTACCTCTATTTTCTCTATATTGGATCAAAAATAATTTATTTTACCAATATTTCAGCTGGCTGAACGCCAACCTTTATCAAGGTGTTATAACATTTTAAAGTGTGTCAACAACAAACTCAGCGCCACATAACGTCAACAGCATTAAGTTTTTTAAAAATATTTTGTTATATTCAATTAGCCGAATGACCCGGGCAACGCCCAGGGTTTACCCGATTAAATGCTTTTATTAAAATTTGGCGCCGTGGATGTCATTCTAGTATAATATATAAATGAGTTTTAAAAATTAAAAAGAAAAAAAAATGCTTCGGCCGGGAATCGAACCCGGGGCGCCCGCCACTATAATATATAAATGAGTTTTAAAAATTGTAAAAAAAAAAAACATGGCAGGCGAGCATTCTACCACTGAACCAAAACCAGAGAGAGATAGACGGGCCCGGCAACCGCCGGCGTCCGCTCGCGTCGAACACAATCACCCAACTGTCTCCAAGGTCCCGAGGTGCCAAGTGACGGACCCCAGGAGCCCCTTGGAATGTCCTGATGTCTAAAGTGACACCCTTCAGCTGCCCATCCCTCTTTGGGTCGACTGTAGGTCCGTTTTATTATTCCAGGAAGAGTATATATTATAAGATAAAAGGATTTAAAAGCGCGAATGTTTCTTTTATAATAATACAAACTTCTACTGTCCTTACTGCGATGAAAAAATATATTGGGAGGGCTTGGCTCATCAGTGGTGAACCCTCCCAGCGGTTTCGCCAATTTAATCCACCAGACCGCTTCTCAGAGCTCTAATACTGTATTGGATCATTCTGCTTTTATATGCTACAATGAAGGATGGAATCTTAGAAATGGTTTTCAAGTAAACTATGGACATAAGCTTATAGGACAGTAGAATTACATTTAAATATTTGCATCGAGCAATGCTCTTCCGCAAACTATAAAGACAAGGCCAGTCAGGCATAAATTAATACATAGCAATAACGCGCCATCTATACATATAAGATAAAAGGATTTAAAAGCGCGAATGTTTCTTTTATAATAATACAAACTTCTACTGTCCTTACTGCGATGAAAAAATATATTGGGAGGGCTTGGCTCATCAGTGGTGAACCCTCCCAGCGGTTTCGCCAATTTAATCCACCAGACCGCTTCTCAGAGCTCTAATACTGTATTGGATCATTCTGCTTTTATATGCTACAATGAAGGATGGAATCTTAGAAATGGTTTTCAAGTAAACTATGGACATAAGCTTATAGGACAGTAGAATTACATTCAAATATTTGCTTCGAGCAATGCTCTTCAGCAAACTATAAAGACAAGGCCAGTTAGGCATAAATTATTAGAAGTTCGTATTATGTATAAAAGAAACATTCGTGCTTTTAAATCCTTTCATTTTAATAATTTATGCCTAACTGGCCTTGTCTTTATTGTTTGCGGAAGAGCATTGCTCGATGCAAATATTTGAATGTAATTCTACTGTCCTATAAGCTTATGTCCATAGTTTTCTTGAAAACCATTTCTGAGATTCCATCCTTCAGTGCTGCGTATATAAGCAGAATCGTCCAATACAGTATTAGAGCTCTGAGAAGCGGTCTGGTGGATTAAATTGGCGAAACCGCTGGGAGGGTTCACCACTGATGAGCCAAGCCCTCCCAATATATTTTTCATCGCAGTAAGGACAGTAGAAGTTCGTTTTATGTATAAAAGAAACATTCGCGCTTTTAAATCCTTTTATTTTATATGCATAGATGGCGCCTTATTGCTTTGTGTTAATTTATTCCTTATGGCCTTGTCTTTATAGTTTGCTGAAGAGCATTGCTCGAAGCAAATATTTGAATGTAATTCTACTGTCCTATAAGCTTATGTCCATAGTTTACTTGAAAACCATTTCTAAGATTCCATCCTTCATTGTAGCATATAAAAGCAGAATGATCCAATACAGTATTAGAGCTCTGAGAAGCGGTCTGGTGGATTAAATTGGCGAAATCGCTGGGAGGGTTCACCACTGATGAGCCAAGCCCTCCCAATATATTTTTTCATCGCAGTAAGGACAGTAGAAGTTTGTATTATTATAAAAGAAACATTCGCGCTTTTAAATCCTTTTATCTTATATGTATAGATGGCGCGTTATTGCTATGTATTAATTTATGCCTGACTGGCCTTGTCTTTATAGTTTGCGGAAGAGCATTGCTCGATGCAAATATTTAAATGTAATTCTACTGTCCTATAAGCTTATGTCCATAGTTTACTTGAAAACCATTTCTAAGATTCCATCCTTCATTGTAGCATATAAAAGCAGAATGATCCAATACAGTATTAGAGCTCTGAGAAGCGGTCTGGTGGATTAAATTGGCGAAACCGCTGGGAGGGTTCACCACTGATGAGCCAAGCCCTCCCAATATATTTTTTCATCGCAGTAAGGACAGTAGAAGTTTGTATTATTATAAAAGAAACATTCGCGCTTTTAAATCCTTTTATCTTATATGTATAGATGGCGCGTTATTGCTATGTATTAGTATATATTATGACATATGGCCCCGTTGAAGAAGGCTGAACATGGTTTGAGTATACTTAAAGCTGGATAAGCCAGGAATAGAGAAAATAACTTTACAGTTGAAATTAATTAAGGTTATGGTGACATAGTTTTATGTAAATAAAATATTGTATAGTACACAAGTAAATATTATTTACAAGCAATTTTACAACACAGGAGAGTTTGATATTTAAGGGAATTCTTTATAATATCAAAGTTATAAAAGGCTATATACAATAACATCTAATGTATTATAAGGGAAATGCTATGGAGGAGTGTGAACAACGAGAAGGGGAGTCACATACACATGATGAAATTCTGAAGGTCATTAAGACTGGGGAACTCTACACTTTAAGATATTTTTCAGGCGGACATGGCAAGGGGAAACTTGGCATGGGCTTTCTATGCTATAGGTGTAGAGTATGAGAAATGAGGTTGAGGTTGGAAATTGTGTGAGCTCAGGACTGAGGTAAATATAGAACTACATACAATGTTAGAATTTTGGCGAACAGAGCGAGGGAAAACTTGCTTTGGGCCATTCTACCTTATCTATGCAGTTACTTGTGTAGCGAGTCCGAGGGAAAAAGTCCCGTGTGTAGGTGAGGAAGTCGAATGGACTTATATTTAATTTGCGAAGATAAAGTAGTTCGAGATGCAAAGGTAGAATATAGACGGACAGAGCGAGGGGAAACTTGCTTTGGGCCTTTCTACCTTAATTATTTCGATACTATGAGACTTTAGTAGTTTTAGCTAATTGAAGGAAAGTATGCGCGCACAGTGCCAAAAATTGGGACGAGGACGGCGTTGTCCTTTACAAGTGACAAGCTGCTCGGACACGAGGTGTTTGAACCGTCGGGTGAGCTTGTGCGAGGCGATGATTTCGCGGTGGGTTGAACGTAAAACCCATGTTTGCGCGAAATAATGACGGACCGGACAAAATCAGCGACGATGTTTAACGTACCTCCGTGGGAAATATCGGAAGTAGGTTATATCGTGCTGGTTTGGACAAGGGACAAACATAGATTTGAAGACAGGGTCCGTGTGGCGAACGTGTGGCGCGAGAAGAAGGGGCGAACTGTGCCGCTCGATGCAGATTGTTCAAGTGCGAACAAAAAGGAGTTGATAAAAATCTAGCAGTTAGTTAATTTGCATCCTGTGACGAACACACCATTGGCTAGATGGTGTGGGTCGGTGGATATGCTAGAGATGAACTACGAAATATATTATCATAAATGAAGGGCGAAGATTAGAATTTTCAAATGGCAATATAGAAGTTCGATAATTGATTAATCAATAATTCTATAGAAGGTCATAAGCTGGTAGAAGGTTGACAAGTTATAAGGATGAGTGGGACATTCAGGGGGAGATTAATAAAGGTTACTAAAGGTTGGTTGTAAGCAAGGCTCACGTGGTGGTTGGAATTCTTCGACGCCTGAATTACAGAGTGAACTTTGAGTCGTTTATGGAAAGAAATTATTTTTCGTGAGCCGTGCTTACAAGTAGGAGAGGTCATATACAAATAGGTATACAAAAGTTTAGGTGCTGAAGGCATATTTTTATAGATAAATTGATTATGAAAAATCTATTGTTAATAGTAAAAATCGTAAAGCATTAATAGGTAGAATTCCATTTTTTTTAAGAGTTACGTTAAAATGGAAATTATTTAATTAAAATGACGATTGTTAAATTCTACTGGTAAGGTAACTAATTAAATGGGTTACAAATATCTAGATAAATAGTATGGAGACTAAAATCGTTGTTAATAGGCGTGGAGAGAATAAATGGAGCTAATTATGTAAATATTGGCATCAGAGTTTACAAGGAGCGAGTTCTTTAAAGAATGAATGGAAGGGGTAAAACAATTCCACTTACAGGTTATGCTGGTTTAGAGAGCAGGTAAGTTCATTGAGCTTCGGGAGAGTTCTGTCTGTGACACTGTGCGTACCAGTGTTGTACATCACAGTAGCGGCAGGGATATTGCGGAGTCTTGTCCATGATGGTGGGAGGTGTCCTGCTCTGGCACGGCGATCGTTCTTGGGCAGATCTAGTGCTGGGAGAAGTGTGCGGCAGGTTTATCACCGTCGTATGTGATGAGTTCTTCGGGATCACGGTTCAAAAGTTGGTCGAGACAGAGGGTGAGGGCTCGAAGAGAAGCGGCTACAGTAGAGTAGGTCGTTGAGTCTTGTGGAACTTGGTTGTGGGTTTGTCCGATCATCGTGGTGTTGCTACTTGTTTTCTTCATACTCTGGTATATGAGGGATTTGCTTCCCGGCCAGGTCTTATCCTGTCGACTTTCAATGTGACAATATAATAATAATGATGTGGGGAAAGAGAAATAATCACACCACGATTTGGTAGAGGAATTTGGAAGCCAACCAGAGAGAGATAGATGGGCCCAGCAACCGCTGGGCGTCCGCTCACGTCGAACACAATCACCCAACTGTCTCCATGGTCCCGAGGTGCCAAGTGACGGACCCCAGGAGCCCCTTGGAATGTCCTGATGTCTAAAGTGGCACCCTTCAGCTGCCCATCCCTCTCTGGGTCGACTGTAGGTCCGTTTTATTATTCCAGGAAGAGTACATATTATGACTTATATATATAACTAGCGAACCCGGCCACGCGTTGCTGTGGCTAAATTGTAATATGTTAAATTAACATTATACTAAACTATGCAGTACAGTAAAGTTAATATTCACATATAAAGATAAAAATATTTTAACCGATCCAAAGCCCTACGGGATTGAGAATGGAACGTTACGTTAATATTTGAAAGTGATTTTTATATATATAGATAATATAGCCCTTCATTGTAATCACTGATTATAATCACTGCATTAATAAATGTCAGTGAACTCGTTTATATGTAGTGTTTTTTGTTTTCGAGATAGTCTAATAGAACGTTCTCACATTTTCTGTAAAATATTTACATATGCACAAACACAGAATATAATCACTATGTCTTAATTTCGCTATAATTATTGTTATAAATGTTATTCTAAAATAATTCGCCAGAAGCGTCCTGATAGTATACTAAAAACTTCCCAAAGTTTCATGGCAAACATCTAAAATAAAATAATACTTTCAATATTTTGCTACAATATTAAAAAGAGGGGGGCTTAGGTGTTTAAAATGTAAAATGTGCTCTAAATAGTATTGCATAGAGCCTTCACTACAATATTAAAAAGAGGAGGGCTTAGGTGTTTAAAATGTAAAATGTGCTCTAAATAGTATTACATAGAGCCTTCATAACAAACATATTTAAAATAAACCAATCAAAATATAATAATGCTGTAAAAACAGACCTTGCTACAATAATATAAAAGAAATGAAAATAAAAAAAGACACCCACGCTGAGCCTTGAACCTAGGTTTGTTACAAATATTATAAAAAAATTGTTTATGTTAATTTTTATTTTAAAAAGCCTACATTTTAAATAAAATATTATTTTTAATAATTTGCTACAATAATATAAAAGAAATGAAAAAAAAAAAAAACACCCACGCTGAGCCTCGAACCTAGGTTGCGGGGGTACGAAGCTGTGTACCTAACCTATAGGCTAAGCTTGACGTTACAAATAGGCTCATGCGAGGCTATTTTAGGCCATACGTCTGCCGCGAGGGGGCGCTGATTGTGAGTGAATTTACGTTTTATTGTAAATAAAAATGTAACGAAAGGTTATTTCTAAAGAGTAATTAGCCAGAAACCATCCCGGTAGTATACTAAACATCTTCCCAAGGTTTCATCACGATTGGTTGAGCGATGTAGAAGATTATCACTCACGAACGGACCAACGGACCAACAAACATCCATTTTTATATATATAGATAAGCGTGTGATTGTATTTGAAATGAACTTAAACGATGTTGCATAAATTAAAAGAAAGATATATAAAAGGAAAAATGCGTTTTGAGCATTAAAACATTTTTACGTGCTTCTAAATGTGTACCTCTCCCTATAAAATTAATTAAAATATAGACCTAAGATATCGGGAATTTGAAGTAAAAAAATGAATGAAAAATTACACTTTAAATATTCTATGACGATCTAAATTGCGAATATATCTCTGGTAGTTCAATTTTCCTATTAATACTATCTTTGTCTACTGCGGAGGTCCAACTTTCTAAAAATAATCGGCAATTGTTGGGACACCTCGTGACCATAATATGCCAAAGTAACCCAGAACCCCACCTAACCTAACCATATCCCACCTTTGTCCATCTAAGCCATAAACCTCTGGTGATTGCGAGGTGTCGAGATGGAGCCTGAGGCCACCTTTGGCCTTGGCAGCACTGAGTCAGAGACTGAGATCCCCTTCCTGTAGTCAAGCCACCTGACCTGTGGTGGATAACCTGGCCCCACCAACACCAAGCTAGTCTGAGATGGACTCAGACTCCTGGTGGTCGAGCCACATGTCCGATGGTGGCGACTTGACCACAAGCCAGTCCAAGATGGACTCAGACACCCCTTCCCTGTATTCAAGCCACCGATCTATGGTGCTTGACCTGACTCCACCATCTTCATGCAAAACACCAGCTCCACCACGAGCCCTGAACCTTTCCCGGGCTGACCCCAGAGATGCCCAGATCCTACAATATTAATTATATTTTAAAATTATTTTTAATTCAATATTTTCGTATTTTTATTTTATTTTTTGTGAATATCTCTATCTCTTTAATAATTTTTATATTTAATTTATTTTTATCATTTTTTTAAAGATGCTTTTTTATTTTTATTTTCATGGAGAGAAGGGTGATGATAGCCTTAAGGGTGAGTCCAGCAACACTGGGGGCAAGGAAGCGGGATATTTACATTATGGATATTTACATTTTGACATTTTTTTCCAATAGTTTGATTCCTTCCTGAGAAGCTAAAGACTTGGAGTTGCGGAGGGCTCAGGCCGCTGGCTGCGGCCTCCCCTTTTTTAATCGTGGACTTGGGTGGCTGGATGTCGCGGTAGGTTGGGGATAATCTGGGACTTTGGCATGATAGGCCTTTTTTTTCCTTTGTATAAAGTATACATATATAGTTTTAAAAAACCTCCCTTTTAACGTTATATATATAGTTTTTTAATCCTTTTTTTATCTTATACATGCGATATCATATTTAATTATCCTTTCTTCATTTTTTTTCAAATACCTGATGTATATTGAAAGATTATTTTATTGGTCTAAATAAAATTTTGTTTAGCCAAAAATGATTGGTTAATTTCCCCTTCAACATTAATTGCTAGCCGGCACAGCTTTAGGTCTCTACATGTGCCATAGATGAATAAATTTGTGGTCTGCTTTTCTGCAGCCACTGGCGCCCGAATATTTGGACATGTAGAGATCTGGAAATAGTTTATTTAATGACAACAACAACATTAAAAAAGTATAAAATCTCACGATTTTAACAATGGCGCCCAAAGCAGGGCATAATTATGTTTATAATTTTCTTCTTCTTTTACACTAAAAACATATAAAATCATCTCGATTTTAACAATGGCGCCCGCCGCGGGGCTCGAATTATGTATATAGTTTTCTTCTATTATATTTAAAAATATATACAGGGTGATCCAAATGTCCCGCACAACTTTAAAAATGAATAACTCCGCGAATATTTGCGCTAGAGCAATGCGGTAAACACCATTGTGTTCAGGATGCAATGAGATTTTTTATGGCAAATAATGAAATATTCGAAATTGATTTTAGTTACAACTTTATTCGCTAGAGATGGCGCTCTACCAGAATCAGCGATTCAGCGGCCAAATTGTTTGATAAATTGAAAAATATAACTGAACGACACGTATTTTTCCATTTTGAATACCAGGAAAGAACCCAAATAATAACAAATGATAAATTGATAAAACACCATTTCGCCAAAAGTTAGAAGAAATGGTTTACGATTTTTAAATACAATCTGAGATATGTAAAATAGGTATATGCAAATTAAAACATGTAGCAAAAAAAAACTGATATTATAGATGCGGTTTGGTGGAATCCTCTCAGCTATTTAAATTTCGAAAAAAATAATTTTCTAATTTTTTAAATTCAACTCTGTCTCAGCATCGATTATATTTATTATAATTTATTTGAAAAATATTCATCTATCTCTCTGATGATTTATTTTACTCTGGAATGACGTTGTTTTTGTTGTGTCCAATGAAGAGCCTCAGATGTCTCCATGCATCTCTATCACAGCAGCAGCAGCATTGTCCACTATCTTGGGTGTGTAAAGCAGCTGCTCTGGGTCTATGCCAATTTTCTGCAAGGCTGCGGGCATGAGAATTACTGGGTGTGTGTTAGTTCCACACCAGGACAGCTGTTGCATGTTCTATAGGTTCTTGTGCCATCTGGATGTATTGTCATCCTTTATAATGTTTTGTTCTAAATCTTGTTATAGTTTTGTCATTATTCTCTCGGAGTTTATTTCACATTTTGATCTTTTCTTATTTTTTGTTTAATTTTATCTTGTATTTTACAAAAGCATTTGCGTCAAATAATGACATTTGTTCTTTCCTTTGGCTCAACCTTCTGGCTTCCTCTGCAAATTCAACTGCCATTTCATTACCCCCGATCCAAACACTGGCAGGAATCCATTGTAGAATGCAGTTATTCTCCAATGATATCAGTTGAGTAAGTAACGAATGTATTTTCTGTGTGATTATAGTATTGCCCCTCTGAATTGCTTCTAGATCGGATATGAAATCGTTGTATGGTATATTATAATTCCTTCTGCTTGATGCAGGGATGGTTGGTTCAGGCATACATCAAGAGCTTTCCAGATACCTGTCAGTTCACATGTGAAGTTTGACGAAATCTTTCTTGCTCCTTCTTTGATTTTGATGTATGTTAAGATTGATGATTACATTTGATGGCAATGGGGTAGAAAATATTGGTTATTCTCGAATTTGAAATTCATTATGTTTCATATTTATGCTCTTTCTAATATTGTTGTCATACTGAAGTGTTGAATATCTTTTGAGCCTTTCTTTTTGTGTCCAGTTTAAATAGGTTCCATGGGATATGTGTTCGGTTTCTTTAGTTTTTAAGCTATAGGTGAATTTTATTGTTTTTAATTGTCTTCTGCTTTCAAGTAGGTCTAGACCACATTCTCTCTGAATTTTCTAATTGTTGGTATTTGAAACAGAACCAGTGATTAATTTGGCCGCTTTTGCTTGAACACTGTCTAGTCTTCATTTTAGTGATGAACTTGAGGGAGCCCAAACAGGTGTTGCATATTCCATTATTGGCCTTATTAAGGTGATATATGTTGTTCTGAGAATTTTGGGTTTTGCTCCCCAATTTGTTCCACATAGCCTTCTCAGAAGGTTTAGGTTTCTGGTAGCTCTATTTGAGGTGCTAATTATGTGTTCTGTAAATTGCAATTCCTCATCAAGTATCACACCTAGGTAATTTGGAGATCAAATTTTATCAATTATATGGTTGTTTATGCTTATTTTGAAGTTAAATTCATGCCTTTTTTCCTGTCAGTGAAGGAGACCTATAGGTTTGTGTTTATTGGGTTTATTGTCATTTTGAGTTTCATTGCCCACTTCTCCAGTCCTCTCATTGATGTGTTCAGTATTTTTCTGATATTTCTATACTGCTACTTGTGTGCCATATGGCTATTTAATCTGCATAACAGGAAACTTTTGTGTCTTCAGTGAGGATGGATGTTGTTAAGGTTGTGTCGTAATTAGATATACAACAACTCAAACTTGACCATGACTCTTTTTTTAGCTCTTATTCTTTTCGTTTGGCCAACAAAAAATGTCCAATTTATATACACATATATTCTTACATAATGAGACTTTAAAGAATGCAAATAATCTTCATCCATTTACATACACAACACATCTCCCCCCTTAATAATACTCCAGTCGGTCTGGGGGTTTCCTGGCTCTCTGAGGTCTAGGACTGCGGACGGGCACTTGCATAGCGGCAGGCTCCGGTTTAGGAGTGCAAGAGGGCACGTGCACAGCAACAGGCCCTGGTCTAGGAGTGCAAGAGAGGGTACGTGCACAGAAGCAGTCTCCTCCTTTCCTGATGTAACCTCTGGAACCTCCTCTTCACTTTATTTCTGACTTCCACCTACAGGCTTCTCTCCTGATGTTCGAGGAAGTATCAAATTTCTTGTCTCCACTTGTTTTTTTCTCACAGGTCGCAATTGATTGATATGCCTTTTATACACGACGCCATCGCAACTTATAAAGTAGTGACGGTAGCTCAATAATTTCAAAGTGGTACCTTTTTACCGTTTAGGTCCAGTTGCATAGTTGCGGAAATTAACCTTGCAACCTGTAGTAAACTGCTCCTGCCTTCTTACGGCCTCATGAAATACCTCTCGCGGATTTCCCA
Source organism: Cordylochernes scorpioides (assembly GCA_030710605.1). NCBI lineage: Eukaryota > Metazoa > Arthropoda > Arachnida > Pseudoscorpiones > Chernetidae > Cordylochernes > Cordylochernes scorpioides. The sequence goes on from CP092876.1 coordinate 49,989,238, forward strand.
TCTTGGTATTAAATTCTAGAATCTTGATCTTATAAACTTCTCTTCATTAGCAGTTCCGCGGGGGAATTCCTTTATTACAGTTTGGGGGAATGCTCTATGAGCAAATAGGAATATTTGTAGATTCGTCTCTAAATCATCCTTCCCATTATTCTTTCTCAAAAGGGTTTTAAACTCTCTTACATATCTCTCAGCTAAACCATTTGTACAAGGATTATACGGACTGGTCTTAGTGTGCCGTATACCATTCATTTTGGTAAATTGCTCGAATTCACCGGAGACAAACTGTCTTCCGTTATCTGTAACCAAAAATGAGGGCAATCCAAATCTGGCAAAAATTTCTCTGAGATGATTTATAATCGTTTTGCTGATAATATTTTTGATGATAAAAATTTCTATCCACTTTGAGTATGTTGGGCCATTTTTCACAAAACAAACCCAACAATGATGTAAACATTTTACATCATATATGTACAGTGTCTCGTCGAAGTGTTTGTTGTCCAGATGGAGGACTTGGACTAGCTCTGGGCTTGTATCCCGAAGCCCGCTGCAGAAAGGCCCAGATGGAGAATGTACAGAATGTACATATGTAATATATGTTTTATAACCAATCCCTTCCTTTATATGCAAGTGAAAGGTCTAAATTTTTATTACCACATCGAAACTTAAAATTATTTTTTTTTTCCAAAGAATAAATTTAATTAAATATATACTCTAGATAGATTAGATATTTTTTTTATTTTAAAGTTGACAATAATTTTTTTTAAAGAATAAATACTAAATTAAAATCTCAGGGAATAGACCTGATATATTTTATTATTTTTATTATTAATTTAGAATTATTTATTCCAAAGAATATTTTTTTAAATTTTATTTTCCAAATATATTCTGAGGAATAAATACTCTTTATTTTTACTCTGTCAAAAGAAGATAAAAATTTCGAGGCACGCGGAAAATTTAAAAATTTTAGACAGTTGAAATCGGGTGGCCGAACGATATAGAGAGGGTGAATCGAGTCGAGATGGGCCTAGGATGGTAAGTAAAGAAAGCACAATGGTAAGTTAATATTATTTTAAATTTTGCTTGCGCGGGTCAAAAAGGCCTGGTTACAAAAAGGAGAAGTCTCTTATCGTATTTACCAAGTTTTGTTATTTAATTTTTTTTTTTGCATGGCGTGCTGAGCTATTTTTATAAAATCACGATTCCCGCTATGTATAGAGTATTCCAAATAAAATAAAGTATTAGATCTTCTATCTTGCATATAATCCCCTCTTTGTGCCAAAATATAGAGAGTTTTAGTTCTAATAAAATTCCATATGTATTTCATTTATCAATTTGTATTTTTTGTGTTTTATACTAGACTAGACATACAATGGTATCTTCCATGGTTATTAAAACAATGTGCTGAATATACACACCCCATTGGGAATCAAATCTGTGCCTGTATGTATCATGTTTTGATGTGTTTTTCACTATGGTCACAGGTATCTAGAGGTCCAACATATTTGTAAATTCCCATAAAGTGTATTGGAATGAAGTGTGTGTGTTATTCAAAATCGTAAAGGTGATGATTATACACTTTATCATTATAGAAATTAACCCAATAATATTGTTGCATTAAGAAAATTGTAGTATTTTAAATAATTACAACTCTCTTTAAAGCAACAAAAGAATTATTTATTGCATTTAGCAAGACAAGGAAACAAACAAACAAAACACGGGAAGCCAAAAAAAAAACTTATAGGTTAGTTCCTATTTCAAATCTAGCTTTCACACAGAGTATTCAAAAATAAAATACGACAATCCCTTCCCTGTGTGGAAGCTTCTATCAAACAAGTCCGAGAGAGTTTATACAGTTTTTAAGTTTCTCCTTGGGAAGACTCTTTGTTAATAGGTCCGCTTCCATTTCGTCACTCCTAACAAATTCAAGGTCGATTGTTCCTTCTTCCACAGCATCTTTTATAAAATACAATTTTCGGTTTATATGTTTCGTCCGGGAAGTTATTTTTTCAGATTTAATCCACTTGATAGCAGATTGACTATCTGTTTTAAGCGTTGTAGGAAAGTTCGCATCCTTACATATTTCTTCTAAAAGTCCTTTAATCCATTTTACTTCGCACATCCCTTCGCATATCGAAATCAGTTCGGCTTCGCATGTAGACAGAGCCACCAAACTTTGTTTCTTGCTTCTCCAACTGATCAGGTTGTTTCCCAGTTTAACTGTGTATCCGGAATAGGACTTTGCATCACTTGTTGAACACCAGCTTGCATCTGTGCTGACAAGAATGCTATTTTCTGATGGCTTGTATCTTAACATTTTATCTCTGGTGCCCTTCAGGTATCTATATATTCTCTTTACCCCTGTTAAATGTACTTCTCTTGCATCATTGCAAAATCGGGATAAATTGCTCACATTAAAAGAAATATCTGGACGAGTTCCGGTTGCCAAATACATCAGGGATCCGATCATCTCTTGATACAATGTCCTGTCTACTGGTTTGGAGTCTTGACATTCATCAAAACTTTGGTCTCGATCTCCCGGAGTTTGCACAATGTTACATTCCTCGAGTGCAAATTTATTCAAGATTTTATCGATATAATGGGATTGTGATAGATCAAAACCGTATTCTGTTTTCTTTATCTCTATACCAATGAAAGGTTCATTCTCCCCCTTTTTTTTAAAGCAACAAATCTTCCTATCTCTGATGCTAGTTTTTCATTAAAGGTTTTATCCGTTCCCGCTATTATTAGATCATCCACGTATAAACCCAATATTCCATATTCCTTTACTTTTCTAAAAGTGTACACACATGGATCATATTGCGATCTTTCCATTCCCAGTTGTATCAGTATCTCGTTGATCTTTTTATTCCAACAATTGCCCGATTGTGGAAGTCCATATATACTTTTTAACAATTTGCAAACTTTGTCTTCTTCACTTTTTTCAACAAATCCTTCCGGCTGTTTCATAAAAATAGTTTCTTTCAATTCTCCGTAAAGGTAGGCGGTCTTCACATCATATGATGTTATAACCAAATTCAACTGAGCTGCTAGGGCTACAATTGCACGAAGACTTTCTTTTCTGATCACTGGTGAAAAAGATTCCTCATATTCTACGCCATATTTTTGATTACAACCAATAGCAACTAATCTAGCTTTTCTTCTATAAACACCCTCACCAGGCGTACTCTTTATGCTAAAGATCCATTTGCAGTTTATGATCTTCATATTCTTTTCTCTTTGAACGAGAGTCCATACCTTATGCTTGTCAATAGAATAAAGTTATTCTTTCATTGCTTCGAGCCATTCATATTTATTCTCGCAGTTAATCGCCTCCTCATAATTTTCGGGAATACTTTCTTCTGGTTCTAAAATAAAATTCACATTATTTCTTTCTTTTATTCTTTGCGAACGTCGAACGCCTTGTTCAAGCAATTTCATTTCTTCTTCTCTCAGTTTTGCTCTGTGTTTTTCCTCTAAAACTTTTTGAGTATCTCCCTTTTTGCGACCTGACCTTACAATTCTTTCCTCGTTAGGTTCGTCTAGCCTGGGAATCGTTTCTTCATTTAGTTCTGAGGTTTCTGGACGCGTCCGAAGGTCGATTTCATTATCATTTTCTTCTTCCTTTTTATATGCAAAATGGTCGTAATTTGTGTCTTCTTGAATATTTTTTGCATAATCAATTCCTTTCTCATTTTCGACAAATTTTACTGATCTTACTTCTTCTATTTTCTTAGTGATTATGTCATACACTCGATAAGCCTTTCTTTTAAGAGAATAGCTTACAAAAATACCTTTTCGACTTTTAGGCATAAATTTACTTCTATGTTGTTGTGTAATGGGCCAAAACGCCAAACAACCGAATATTCTGAAATGTCGAATGGACGGTTTTCTTCCTTTCCATTTCTCCATTGGTGTATCAAGCTTGATTGACCTATGTGGAGTACAGTTTTTGACATATGGTGCAGTAGCGACTGCCTCCGCCCAGAAAGCCATGGGTAATCCTGAATCAAACAATAATGTCCTTGCTGTTTCAATTAGGGTTCGGTTTACTCTCTCCGCAACTCCGTTACTTTGTGGCGAGTAGGTGGTGGAGAGTTGGTGGTGTATTCCATTTTTAATTAAGAGATTCTTGAATCTGTGATTAGTGAACTCTGTGCCATTATCAGTTCGCACATCCTTTATTTTCAGGTTTAGCTCATTTTCCACTCTTGCCTTAAATTCTTCAAACTTCCCCAAAGTTTCATCTTTGTTTTTCAGAAAGTAGATAAAGGTTCTTCGGCTGAAGTCATCAACCAGAACAAAAAAGTATTTTGATCCACCTAGAGATTGGTATGGCATTGGACCACACAAATCCATATGCACCAATTCAAGGGGTTTGGTTGTACAGTTGGTGGTAACAGAATGGTAAGGTTGTCGAGTCAATTTCCCCATTATACAAGCTTCACATTCTGGCAAGTTCTTAAATTTGACATTAACCCCCAATACCACATTCCGTTGAATTATCTCTTTCATGTACGCTTCGTTCAAATGATTCAGTCTTCTATGCCACAAGCTGATATTGTCATTTGAGCAATCATCTTTTGTGGTCATGACATTCTCCGTCTTTTCCGAGTATTCATCTCTGGACCTTGTTTCCATTACATACATCCTATCCTGGATTTGAGCCTCTGCAATTAAATCATCCTGTTCATTGTAAATCTTTGCTCCATCTCTATTGAAAATTACAGTATTTCCTTTGTTAGTTAATTCGTATATTGATAAAAGATTAGACCTTAAGTTAGGTACATGCAGAACTCCTTTAATTTGAACATTCTCAATTCCGTTTTCGGTACAAGTAGAAACCTTGATATCGCCTTTAGCTGTAGCATGTGTAACTTTACCTTCTTCTGCCAAATTTATCTCACTTTCATAAGGCATTACATTTTCCATCCAGTCCAAGTGTGGAGATAAGTGCGTAGTACACCCTGAGTCAAGACACCAGGTTTGTATCTGACTATAATTATTTGAGGAGTTTTCAAAAACTCGATCTGTGCTGGTATTGAATGTTTGTTCCGCAGGCTTGCTTGAGACGGTATTCGCATTATTTCTGAAATTTTGTTTGTTATAGTTCGTATTTGAATTTGCATTTCTTTTCCCATGTTGTTCTTGAGTTCGCTTATTTTTGAACCAGCAATCTTTAGCTAAATGTCCTTTTTTATGGCAAACAAAACACTCCTTTTGTCGATTCTGTTGATAGTGATTTCTTCTGTCTTTACTTCTGTAAGCCTGTTCATTTTCATCAGAATGACTCCCATTCATCTTAGAATTCATTCGATTCTCTTCCTCTCTAAAGGACTGCCGAATTTCATCAAGAGTTAAGTCCCTTCTAGTTCTCAGTACAACAGCGATCTTTTCCAATCATGGATGGATACCTCGCACAACATGAAACGCTAGTTCTCTTTGGGATATTTGGTGTCTGAGTGAAGAACTTTGAGAGGCAATATTTTTGGCTCTAGCCATATATTCATTTATGGATTCATTATTTTTCATCTTGATATTCTTAAGTTCAAATCCAATATCAATGATCTTATCTTCTAGGTTGCCCGTGTAGATTTTCTTTAATTCATCTCATACTTTCTTTGCTTTAGTTTCATCTAGAAACATTCCTGCTTGTTCATCTGATAGAGTTGTAACTATAATTCCAAAGGCTTCGTCATTCTTTTCACTCCATATTTGCCAAGCGACTTCATCTTTTATATCAGGCTCGGGATCCAAAATTACGCATTTAAATAATTTCTTTCCACGTAAAAGTGCTCCGACTTTTAAAGCCCAAATAGGATAATTTGTTCCTGTTAAAGGTTCAATTTTTGTCGTTGGCGAAAAATTGCAATCCATTTTAGCCTTGTTTTCAACTTTTAAAAAAATTAAACAATATAGTTTAAAGGTAGTTTATAATTCAAAAATGTTTTTTTTTTCAATCCTTATATTTAAAACTTTCTTTTATCAATATAATTCAAATTCTATTGAAAAATATTTCAAAATTTACATACCTTGATGCAGAAGAGATCTTTGTTTACCGATTAGAATAAACGTATCAAACTTCTGATAAAATATTTTCGCTTTTTCTCAAGTTTTAAATTGAACCGCGCTCTGCTACCATAAATTGTAGTATTTTAAATAATTACAACTCTCTTTAAAGCAACAAAAGAATTGTTTATTGCATTTAGTAAGACAAGAAAACAAAACAAACAAAACACGGGAAGCCAAAAAAAAAACTTATAGGTTAGTTCCTATTTCAAATCTAGCTTTCACACAGAGTATTCAAAAATAAAATACGACAAAAATTATTTTCGTTAACCCACTTTGAGGTTTATCCTCGGTACCATGTTGTAATATGGAGGTTGAACTTCACATAGAAGGATTTGAAGTAATAAATAAGTTTCTAAACCTGAAAGTATGTTAACATAGGATTTGAATGAAATTCCCCATTATACGTATTTAAGCGTTATCTTAATCGTATATTGTATTTCTCTTTGTTTGTGTATTTGCCGTGGCGAGTTTTTATTATTTTTTTTATGAGTTTAGTTTATCAATTAGTTATCAGTACAACGTATTTCGACATGTACGAAATCCGACTTAATATGGATGCCCAACGTGGCGCCGAAATTACCGAAAATTACAAATAAAAAATTTTGTTAGAAGTAGGCCAACGCCCCTGAGATTAAGAATCATGTCTCTACCTAAAAATTGAAATATTTTATGCTTAGTGTATGCGTTATTTTAACTTTTTCAATTTCACGAGTTGAAGAAATATTTAATGCTTTAGTGTGTGTGTCGTATAGCTATTATTTAATTTATTAATTAAACATTACTCACCCGATGAAATTATTTTATTATAATTATATATTCATATTTTTACATCAACAGGTTGTTTTCATTATACATCGTATTATTATTGTTTATGATGATGATATATTCTATATTTTAAAACACAGAATACTACATTCCCTCCTTCCTTTAGATGAAAGGAATCATGTCTTTATATCTTGATGATGGCTTGACGACTCTTCCACTCCTGGTGATCACGGGTTCCTTGGTAGTCGGCAAGGGTGGAGAAACCTCTGGTGGCAACTGGTGATGAGCCTCGGCATCAAGTCTATCTGAAACAACTGGGTTAAATGTAGACCCTGTTCTACTTGAACTTGGTCGGTTTAAAGAAGTGTCCTTGTCTTGGTTTAAGGAATTATCATCTGGTATTTGTACATCAGAAGAGTTGAGGTGTTCAATTCTTGTTGAATCTGAACAAAGATTTTCCTGGCTCTCTTCTGGAATCAAGTCAGAAATGCCTTGATTGGTCTCTTGAGTAGGAACATGTTTCAAATGTTTAGCATTTCTATGAATTATTTTCCCATTTTTAGTGTTGAATAATTTAAAAGAATTTATTGAAGTGTTTTCAAGAATGACATGATGTTCTGATCTGAAATTTGAATCAGGTTTTCCATTATTTGGATTTGCCACATAAACTAAATTTCCAATTTCAAAATTATGAGGACTAGCTTTCCGAATTATATCATTATATGTTTTAATTTTTTCTTTGTAGACCATATTGAATTCTTTGATGTTGGATTCATCTTCTTCTGCATCATTAACAAGTGAGCTTAATTTAGTTTTGATTTCTCTTGAAAATAATAGGAATGCTGGAGTCTTTCCTGTAGATCTGTTTGGAGTAGTTCGGTAAGACATTAAAATTCTGGATAAATCTTCTTTCCAATCTTTCCCTTCTTCAGAACTTGAATTAAATTGTTTCTTTAGAAATCTATGGAATCTTTCTTTATTCCCATTACTTTTTGGGTAATAGGGTGAAGCTTTGATGTGCCTGATTCCACATTCTTTTAAAAATCTTTCCATTGATGTACTTACAAACTGTAAGCCATTATCTGCAACAACTTCATGTGGATAACCATGTCTTGCAAAAATCTCCATCAATTTTTTAATAATTGTCTTGCTGGAAATGTCTTCAATTATCATTGCTTCAGGATATGAAGAAAAGTAGTCGATCACTGTTAAAACATAATGATGGCCAATTGGACCAACTATGTCAATTCCAAGTTTCATCCAAGGTTTTGATGGTAACGGAACTATTTGCAATGGTTGATCATTTATCAATGGTTGATTCCTTACACAAATTGGACATTTTCTTATCAAATTTTCAATGTCAAAGTCCATGTTTATCCAAAAATATTTTTCTCTTAACAGTTGTTTGGTTCTTGTCATTCCTTGATGTGTTTCATGTGCAATTCTCAAGACTCTCTTTATTAGTTTTGAAGGTAGCAAAATTCTACTTCCTTTTAAGATAAGATTATCAAAAATTGAGAGTTAATCTTTAAACTTATAAAAACATTTGAATTCTTCATTCAAAGGATATGGCCAAACTCCCTTTTGAACCATCTCTTTCAGTTTTTGAAACAAAGGATCTTGCTCTGTACAAACTTTTATCTCTTTCAAAGACAGTGCTTGAAGCTCTTCAGAAGTGATGGATAAGACTTTATGAACATAGTCCTCCAGCCATTTTATCACTTGTGTTAGAAAGAGGTTGTCTTGAAAATATATCTGCAATATTTTGCTTTCCTTGAATGAATTCAATTTCAAAGTCATATGGTTGTAATCTCCAACTCAATCTTTGAATTCTTGGAGGCAAAACAGCTCCATTTTTAGGATTCAGCATATAGATTAGAGGTTTGTGATCTGTTTTCAACACAAATTTCCTTCCCCAAATATAGGTGTTAAAATGTTCAATTGCCCATACACATCCCAATGTCTCTTTTTCTATTTGTGAATATCTTTTTTCAGTATCAGTTAAGGATCTGCTGGCATATGCAATGGGTCTTTTAATGCCATTTTGTTGTGTTTGTATTAATACTGCTCCAAGACCAATAGGGCTTGCATCTGTGATTAATTCAGTTGGTGAGTTCAAGTTGTAATATGCCAAGCATGGCTCTTTTGTTAGTGACTCTTTAAGATCCTGAAATGCTTTATTTGTTTTCAAATCCCAATTCCACCTAAAATTTTTTCTAGTCAAATTATTTAGAGGTTCTGCCAATTTAGAAAAATTAGGTATGAAATTTCTTAAAAACCCACAAGTTCCTAAAAATGACCTTAACATCTCAATATTTTTTGGTATTGGAAAATTTAAGACTGTTTCTATTTTCCTATTATCAGGTTTAATACCTTCACTACTAACAATGTGAACTGAAATATCCAATTCTTCCATGGCAAATTTGCACTTATTCCTGTTGAGCCTAATGCCTACTTTATCAAATCTTTGTAAGACTTTTCTAAGCCTTTCTTCTAGTTCTTGTCTATCTTTGGCGTAAACTACGACATCGTCCAAGTAACAAATTACACCTTTCAAATCAAGCAAAATTGAATCCATTCCTTTCTGATATGCCTCTGGAGCACTTGATAGACCAAAAGGAACTTTACAAAATCTGTAACAACCACGGTGCGTGATGAAAGTTGTAAGGGGTCTTGATTGAGGGTCTAAGTCAACCTGCCAAAACCCTTTTTTTGCATCCAGCTTTGCAAATACTTTAGCACCTTTAAGGGCATGTAACATATTGTCAATTGTAGGAATTGGATGTCTTTCTCTCAATATTGCTTTATTCACTTCCCGAAGGTCTATGCATAGTCTAATTTCCTCACTATCCCTTTTTGGAACAACTATTATGTTAGAAACCCATTCAGAACCTTGATGCACTTTTTCAATGATTCCATTCTCTAGCATCTTATCAAGCTCTTGATTTACTGCTTCTACCATTGCATAAGGTATACGACGGCATCTCTGGGCAATGGGCCTATAGTTGTCTTTCAATGTCACTTTATGACTATAGCCTTTTATAGTTCCAAGTCCATGGAAAAGATGTTCATGTTCTTAAACAAGAGTTTCTATATTAGTAGACATTGATTCATTTACATGATTTACCCTTTTAATTATACCTAGTTCAAAACTAGCCTTGCCTCCCAACAAAGATTCAACTTTTTTATCAATCACATAAATTTATTCTGAAATTGAATTTTCTTTCCAAGAAATCACAGCATTGAAATAACCATAACATGGAAGAGGTCTATCTTGACCATAGGCAAAAAGGTTCGGGTGGTGTCATGTAATTTTGGCATAATTTTATGGCCATATAATTCAAGCATCTAATTATAGCTCATGGAAGTTCTATCACTCCCTGTATCAATTATCATATTTATTTCACTACCATCTATTTGCACTTTTTCTTTATTTTCAGCACCTGTATAGTAGGTATATTCATCTGAACTTTCACCTACTTCAGTCTTATTTTCTTCTTGTATGGTCTTAACTTTAGTTTGATTGAAACTTTTGGGGTTTCTATTATTATTTTGATTTGGGCGGTTTCTGCAAGCTCTAAAAAGATGTCCTAATTTATTGCAATATGAACAAGTCATTTTTTTAGCACCACATTCTTGTGCTGAATGTGTATCTAATCCACAGCGATAACATTTAGGCTTTGAGGCACCTGAAAATGATGGGGTACCTTGATTAATGAATCTACCTTTGTTGAAATTATTAGCATTATAGTGCTTTTTAGGTTTAATTTGAACTCTATTTAGTGTTTGATCATTTTGAGGTTCAAGAAGTCTAATTTCTTTTCTAGAAATTTCTAACATTCTAGCAATATCAATGGTTTTTGACAGTGTCAAATTTTCTTGTTGCAACAATTTTTCTTTAAGGTTTTTGTTGTTGCATTTTCAATTATTTGGTCTCTTATCATATCAGCTTCTAAATTCCCAAATTCACAAGATTTAGAAAGCTCTCTTAAAGAAATTAGGTAGTTGTCGATCGATTCATCATCTTTCTGGACTCTTTGTCTAAATTTAAATCTCTCAGTGACCACATTTTTATGAGGTGTGAAATATTTATCTAAAGCCATTTTAGTTTGTTCATAATTTTCCTTTTCATCTGGCAAGTTGAAAAATATACGTTGTACATTTGGCCCTAAACAATGCAATAGAGTTGCTCTCTTAATTTCATCCGATTTTTTTGAAATTCCAGATGCTATTTCAAAAATGGCATAGGATTCCATCCATTGCTTATATTCCGCAAATAAATTGCTAGCATTCATATTCATGGGTAAAGGTGGCGTCAGGTTGGCTGCCATACTTGTTTTTTTTTTAGGGCTACAGTTATATTTTCAAATTCTCGTCGTCAATTTATGTTGTATACTCATGGTAAACGGTTTGCGGATTTCGACAAATTAGAAAGAAGGAATCATATATCGCCGCAACTCTTTTTATTATTATAGCGGTTAAGGAAGCTTTCGGGCAAGCTCTTCTTCAGCTAATTATATTGTACAAACAAAGAGAGATTATATATCGTTTTTAATACAAATCAAAATAAACGAAAAGAAATTTACCACGCCCCTATCGCCCTCGTTTCAATAGCACCGCGTGGCCACGTTATGTCTGATCCTAACTTCAAATGTAATATGGTACAAAAATATCTTAAAAGAAAGTTACGTAATTGAATAAATATAAAGAATCAACTATAAACAGTTCAAAGGATTTAGTGGAGATTTTTAGGATAGAAGGGGAACGTACTGTGATGGCAACTGTATATTTTGTTTAATGTTTTGTTAATTTGTTAATTGTTTAAATTGTTTAATTAAACAAAAGTATACAGTTGCCATCACAGTACGTTCCCCTTCTATCCTAAAAATCTCCACTAAATCCTTTGAACTGTTTATAGTTGATTCTTTATATTTATTCAATTACGTAACTTTCTTTTAAGATATTTTTGTACCATATTACATTTGAAGTTAGGATCAGACATAACGTGGCCACGCGGTGCTATTGAAACGAGGGCGATAGGGGCGTGGTAAATTTCTTTTCGCTTATTTTGATTTATATTAAAAACGATATATAATCTCTCTTTGTTTGTACAATATAATTAGCTGAAGAAGGGCTTGCCCGAAAGCTTCCTTAACCGCTATAATAATAAAAAGAGTTGCGGCGATATATGATTCCTTCTTTCTAATTATGTTGTATAGTTATTATTTAATTTATTAATTAAACATTACTGTTACACAGACTTTGACTTTAATCATCATAGATGCTGACGTCACTACGATGACGTAACTTCCAACTTCTACCTTCAACCTTGCTGTTATTGTTTACCGCTAACTTGTCTTAACAATATATGTAATGGAACAAGTCGTTCCTTAAATAAATATATATTTGTTTATATCTAAAGGGATGTCCTCGTAACTACAACATACGTGAGTACCATAACAACTAGAAATCTTCATAAAGCATAACCGTATTTTGCTAAGCCTATATCAATTTGGTAGCAGAGCGTGGTTTGGGCGCGCGAATTGGACTAACCGCCAATTGATCCATTTAAATCATAAAGAAAATAAATAATTGGACTAACCGCCAATTTAGAAAATAAATATTGAATAAAAATGGATACACATAACTTAGCAAAAATCGAACAGTTAACAGAAAACAACTATACCACGTGGTCCATGAAAATGGAAGCAATTCTAGATTCAAAAGATCTCTTCGAGGACGTAATTGTTAATGACGAGCCAGACTTTACAAAAAATAAACTAGAATATGATATTTGGAAGAAAAAGAATCGGGAAGCATACAGCCTAATAATATTGTCACTTTCGGATGACTTAACAATCATCTTTCGAGGCGATAAAAGAGCCAAAAGAATTTGGTACGACATAAAGAAAAGGTTTGAAGGATCTCTAGAAAATAAAAGGATAGACCTAATGTTGGATCTAGCCAGACTAAAATTGAACCCAAATGAAAATGTCAACATGTATATTGTACGAGCACAGAAACTGGCACAAGAGATCACCCAGCTAGGAAAGACTGTAACAGAAAGAGAACTTGTACGATACATTGTTGAAGGACTCACACCTAACTTTGACACGATCGCAGCAGCACTGTCAATAAACAGAGAAATCTCCTTACCAGACTTGAGACAAACTCTACTGGATTTCGAGAAGAAAAGACAGGACAGAAGCAAAAATCCTGAAAATGCTTTCAGATCATCAGGCAACCAATTCAAAGAAAAATCATGCTTCATTTGCAAAAGAAAAGGACATTTCAAGAAAGACTGTTGGTTCAACCCTGACAACAAAGGAAATCAAAAGAATACAACAAACAAAAATAACATGGCCAGTACAAGGAACTACCATAAAGGACCAAAACAAAACAAAGACACAGCCAGGTCAGCAATCCAAGAACGAATGGAGGAACCATCCCAACGAAGAGACTCCACTTCAGAATACGCACTACATGCAAGCACAAGGGAGGAACGCCCGACAACTCAGGACGTGTGGATAATTGATTCTGCGTGCACAAGCCACATGACTTCCCATGGTGATTGGATCGAGCACAAGACGGAAGAGAGAAGAAGCATACAAGTGGCAGAAGAAGGGAGGCACATCGAATCTACCTCATCGGGATTAATCCAAGCTACTGTACAAGGTAAGGACAAACTTAACAACGCTGTAACCCTGCATAATGTCCTCCATGTACCACACCTGAAAGGAAATCTAATGTCCATTCCAAGCGTAGTAAGAAGAGGGAACTCTGTTCTTTTGAACTCTGAAGGAGCATACATATACTCTTCTGATGACAAGCTAATAGGAACAGGCAACTTTGATGGTAACATGTACACATTGAACCTATCACGTTTATCTGAAGCAACTCATGTCCCAAACGAACATTGCTCGATTTCAAAGGACAATTCTAGGACTGCATGGCACAGAAGGTTAGGACATCCTAGTAACAACAAACTAGACCTGATTTTGAAGAACAATCTTCTAAAAGGCTTGAACTCTATAAATGGTACCCTTGATCAATGTGATGCTTGCTCCTTGGGAAAAATGACCAAAGTACCCTATGTTCACACAGATGGCAATCAGGAAAGCTACCCCTTTGAAGCCATTTATGTCGATCTCTGTGGTCCAATGAGAATAAACTCCTTGGGCGGAAGTAACTATTTCTTGACCATCGTAGATGGATTCTCTAGGAGAATATTTGTAGAATTTCTCAAAGATAAACTCTCAGCAGCAGAAGTTTTGAAGAAGTTTATTGTAAAGAGAGAAAACGAGCTAAACTCAAAACTAAAACGACTTAGAACAGATAACGGAACAGAATTTATCAATAAAAACCTTGAAACCTTCATAGAATCCAAAGGAATTAAACATGAACTAACTACACCGTACACCCCAAGAAGCAATGGGAGAGTTGAAAGAGCTAACAGAACACTATTAGACAAAGGCCGAACACTTCTGGCAGACTCCCAATTACCCCTACACTTCTGGGCAGAAGCTGTGAATACAGCTGCATATCTGTACAATCTAACTCCCACAACCAATGACCCAGACACTACCCCTATGGAAAAATGGAAAGGTAAAAAGCCATCCGTCTCTCACATCATGAGATTTGGTTGTGAAGTATTCTATAAACTCGAGAATCATCAAAGACACAAACTAGAAGCTAAATCTAAGAGAGGAATATTTGTAGGCTATTCAAGATGCAGAAGAGCTTATCGAGTATTTGATATCACAGCGAGAGTCATTCTTGAAACCGCAGACATTCACTTCAGAGAGAACAATAATGTCATCTCGGAAGAAAAACAAAGTGATAATAATACGGACACTGACACATATTTCTTCATTCAGGAGGATGAACAACTTGACAATCATGTTCTATCAGATGTTGATATTGAAGAGCCAGCACCAGATACCATGAACAACAGACAGACAGAGTCAAGTGTATCAGACAGACCACAAAGAACTCGAACAATACCTAAAAGATTCGATGACTACGTTCTGGCTACTACGAATGAAACCATTCCGAAAGACTATGAAGAAGCCATCGCATGCGAAGACAAGAAACATTGGGAGAACGCAATGCTTGAGGAAATACAGAACATGTACTCGCATCAAGTATGGGAACTGGTACCTAGACCTTTAAGCGCTAAAGTTGTCAAAAGTAAATGGGTGTTCAAAATATCTAAAGACCAAGAAAACGAAAACAAAACTTACAAAGCTAGACTTGTTGCAATGGGATACAACCAAATCCCAGGAAGGGATTACAACGAAAGTTTCAGCCCTGTAATTAAAAATGCCACCCTCAGGACTGTTTTGTCAATGGCAGCAACAAAAGATTCAGTCATTAAACTATTTGATGTGAAAGCAGCCTATCTAAATGGAAACATTGAAAATACAATATTCATGGAACAACCTGCTGGATTTGTCCAAGACAGAAACAAAGTTTGCAAACTCAACAAAAGTATTTACGGTCTACCTCAATCCGGAAGATCGTGGTATGAGAAATTCAGTCAAGTACTTCATGACTGTGGACTGGAAAAACTTAAATCTGATCCTTGCCTATTTAAATGGAAGAATGAAGACAAATACTTCTATGTAGGGATATATGTTGATGACTTTATCACTGTCTAAGATTCTGAAGATACCTCAAACAGATTCATCAATAAACTGAGACATCATCTGGAAATAAAGGATGTAACATGTAAAGGTATGTTTTTGGGTATCAAGATCATACAAGACAAGGAGGGAATTTCGCTACAGCAAAGCCACTATGTACAACAAATATTGCAGAAATATGGAATGGAAAATTGTAAGGAAGTTCCAACACCAGGTTCCAAAGAAATCAATTTGGATAATCATATTGAAGATGACAATTGTGATCAGCACACTTACCAAGAAGCCCTTGGAATGCTAATGTTTCTAGCTGTTAACACCAGACCCGACATCGCTTACATCACTAGCAAACTTTCACAGTACTCCAGACAACCAAAGCAGATGCACTGGACAGCAATCAAAAGAGTGATGAGATACCTACGAGGAACAATTGACCTAGGAGTGAAATTTGATAGAGGGAAGACTGGAATCCTGAAGTCCTACGCCGATGCCAGCTGGTCGACCACTCATGATGGAAAATCCTACGGCGGATATGTATTGAAGCTCGGCGAAGCAACTATAGACTGGAAAAGTAGTAAACAACCACTCGTCGCCCTCTCCACAATGGAAGCGGAAATGATAGCTGCTTGTGAAAGCTGCTGTCAAATCAAGTGGATAATAAACCTGCTACGAGAGCTGGAAGAATGGAATTTCATGGAAAAACCAACTGCGATCTATACAGACAGTCAGTCATTGATCAACTGGATCTCCAGCCCTAAGCAAAGCAGTCGCTGTAGACATATCAACAGAAAGTACCACTTCTTGAGAGACTGTTATGAATCCAGAGACATCTGCCTTCTGTACAAGCCATCTCAGGACCTGGAGGCGGATATCTTCACAAAGGACCTATCCCGAGACCAGATGAAGAAACACCTGGAGAGCCTCAGCATCGTGGGAATAAAGCCAAAGTAAGGAGGGAATTGTTACACAGACTTTGACTTTAATCATCATAGATGCTGACGTCACTACGATGACGTAACTTCCAACTTCTACCTTCAACCTTGCTGTTATTGTTTACCGCTAACTTGTCTTAACAATATATGTAATGGAACAAGTCGTTCCTTAAATAAATATATATTTGTTTATATCTAAAGGGATGTCCTCGTAACTACAACATACGTGAGTACCATAACAACTAGAAATCTTCATAAAGCATAACCGTATTTTGCTAAGCCTATATCAATTACTCACCAGATGAAATTATTTTATTATAATTATATATTCATATTTTTACATCAACACGTTGTTTTCATTATACATCGTATTATTATTGTTTATGATGATGATATATTCTATATTTTAAAACACAGAATACTACAGTGTGCGTTATTTTAAGTCTAATTTCAAGTGTTAAAGAAATATTTTATGCTTAGTGTATGCGTTATTTTAACTTTTCAATTTCACGTGTTAAAGAAATATTTTATGCTTTAGTGTATGCGTTATTTTAACTTTTCAATTTCACGTGTTAAAAGAAATATTTTATGCTTAGTGTATGCGTTATTTTAACTTTTTCAATTTCACGTGTTAAAGAAATATTTTATGCTTTAGTGTATGCGTTATTTTAACTTTTCAATTTCACGTGTTAAAAGAAATATTTTATGCTTAGTGTATACGTTATTTTAACTTTTCAATTTCACGTGTTAAAGAAATATTTTATGCTTTAGTGTATGCGTTATTTTAACTTTTCAATTTCACGTGTTAAAAGAAATATTTTATGCTTAGTGTATGCGTTATTTTAACTTTTTCAATTTCACGTGTTAAAGAAATATTTTATGCTTTAGTGTATGCGTTATTTAAACTTTTCAATTTCACGTGTTAAAATAAATATTTTATGCTTAGTGTATGCGTTATTTTAACTTTTTCAATTTCACGAGTTAAAGAAGTATTTTATGCTTAGTGTATGCGTTATTAGAGTGAAGACTCTAGCTGTCATTGTGGCAACGAATTCCAGGACTCGAGACACCTACTGCTGGAATGTCCACTCTTCTTCACCGCTAGACAACAGACAATAAATAATGTTGAAGATCTATATCAATTTGTAAATAGCAGAGAGTGTTAGGTTATTCAGTGATTGAATATATCATCATCACAAGTTAATGTTTTGGTTCATGTAGGATATGTAAAATAACATATCACAACAGAAGCGAGTCAATAAAGTTACGTCTTCATGATAGGTTAGTGATTCGTTGTTTTGTACAAGACGCTAACAAATCCAACATGGTGTCAGAAAAGTGATTTGAAAACAAACGAAAAAAAAATATCGCGGTAAGTTCAATTTTACGTTATAAGACTAATAAAATAATAAATAAGCCTTATCGTATATTAAATAGACAAAAGATATGTATTTACAAATACCGCCACCTGAACCAGTTAATTTCAGAGGAAATATAGAAGAAAACTGGAGATATTTCAAATCGCATTGGCGTAACTTTTCAATAGCAACAGGGTTGGACAATAAAGAAGACAAATTAAAAGTTGCAACCTTATTGTCTATTATAGGCAAAGAAGCTTATAATATATTTGAACATCTCGATCTTTCAGATGAACAAAGAAATAACTCAGATGAGATAATAAATGCATTGACTCAGCATTTTACACCAAAAATTAACATTATTTATGAAAGATCAATTTTCAACCAAACAAATCAAGAAACAAATGAAAGTATTGAACAATATATATGTAGATTAAGAAAATTGTCTTCCACATGCAATTATGGTGCAATGACTGAAGAAATGATCAGGGATAGGTTAGTTTTGGGAATAATTGACAAGCAAACCAAAAGACAGCTGATCAGTGATCCTCAACTAACATTGCAAAAAGCTATTGATGTGTGTAAGGCTAATGAAAGCGCTAACAAACAAATTGAAAACTTAACTAAAAACACTCAAGAGGAGGTGAACAAATTGAAAATAAGAAAGAAAACAGTCAATCAAAATAAAATGAAAAAGAACATTCCTTGTAGATATTGTGCAACATTCCATGAGCACAATAGACAAAAATGCCCTGCATGGAATCAAACCTGCAGAAAGTGTAACAAAAAGAATCATTGGGCAAAAGTTTGCAAATCCAGAATGAGAACAGTTCAAAGCCTTGAATCTCAAAACTCCAATGATGAACAAGAAGATTGTTATTCTTTAGAATATGTCTCAGAAATTTCTGCTAGAAAATTGATGACTAAATTAGATTTAGAATTGAATGGATACAAGGAAAGCATAATTTGCCAAATAGATACAGGAGCAACTGTCAATGTTTTAAATTTTGCAGATTTATGCAAAATCATGCAAGATGGCAATCCTTCTCTTAAACCAAGCTACATCAAACTAAGATGCTATGGAGGAGAAATATTAAAGCCAAGAGGACAAATCAAAATCAACTGTTCCCACCAAAGCAAGCAACATCCTATAGTGTTCCAAGTGATAGATCATTGGGAAAAACCTATTCTAAGTGCTGAAACTTGCCAGAAATTGAATTTAATAGAAATTAAAGCTGACTTATGCAAAATTGAATCCACATGGACAAAACAAGATAACCTTCTAGATAAATATAAAGACATATTTGAAGGCATTGGATGCTTACAAGGGGAATACAAACTAGAAACAGATCCTACAATCAAACCCATCAAGCAAGCACCTAGAAGAGTACCTATTACCTTAAGAAAAGAATTAAAAGAAAAATTGATTGACATGGAAAAGAAAAATATCATTGCCAAAGTTGATTATCCAACAGACTGGATTAGCAATCTAGTACTAGTAAAGTCAACTAAGAAGTTAAGAATATGCATTGATCCTCGAGAATTAAATGTCGCCTTGAAAAGAGCTGAATACCCAATACCGACAATTGAGGAAATAATACCAAATCTTCAAAATGCCAAAATATTCACAGTAGTGGACACTAAAGATGGTTTTTGGAATGTGAAGCTCTCTGATGAATCATCGAACCTTACAACATTCTGGACTCCCTTTGGAAGATACAAATTTCTTCGAATGCCATTTGGATTAAAGACTGCTTCTGAAGAATACCAAAGAAGACTCTATGAAATCTTCCAAGGTCTTGAAGGAATTGAAATAATAGCTGATGACATTCTGATTTTGGGAAAAGGTGACTCATATGAAGAAGCACTGAAGGATCATGATAGAAATCTTGAAAATCTTTTCAAGACAGCCAGACAAGCTAATTTGAAATTCAACATCAATAAAGTCAAGCTCAGACTAAAACAAGTAAAATATCTAGGACATATAATAACTCCACATGGATTGAAGCCAGATCCAGAAAAAGTTAAAGCCTTAAAAGAAATGCCTCATCCAGAAAGTATAACAGAACTCAAAAGTTTCCTTGGTTTTGCAACATACCTATGTAAATTCATGCCAAATATTTCAATGATTAGTGAACCTTTGAGAAAATTGACAATGAAAAATTCAACATGGTCATGGAGCAAGAATCATCAAGCTGCATTTGAACAAATCAAAGATCTAGCCTCAAAAGCACCAATTTTAAGATATTTTGATGCGGACAAATCTATAGCTATACAATGCGATGCAAGTAAACATGGACTTGGAGCTACCCTACTACAAGAAAGCCAGCCAATAATTTTTGCATCTAGAAGTCTAAGCAAGACTGAGCAAAACTATGCTCAGATAGAAAAAGAATGTCTTGCAATTGTTTTTGCATGCGAAAGATTTCATCAGTACATTTTGGGCAAATGTCAAGTGATTGTGCAAACTGATCACAAGCCTCTTTTGTCAATATTTAAGAAATCTATTCTAAAAGCGCCACAAAGACTCCAAAGAATGCTTTTAAGACTGCAAAGATATAACTTAGAACTATAACATGTCCAAGGATCTCAAATGCACTTGGCGGACATCTTTTCAAGAGCTTGCATCAAAGATGTAAGGAATGAAAATCTGAGATATGATGTGTATCCCATTGACATCATTTACAAAGAAATTCCCACAGTCAATGTTATGGAAACATTAAGTGTATGCAGTGACACTGTCCTGAGAATTAGAGAAGAAACATCATCTGATCCTATTCTGTGTGAAGTGAAGAAACTTATTCTAAATGGATGGCCACCAAATAAAAATCAAACTTCAATGCTAACCAGAGAATATTGGAATTTTAGAGAAGAATTAACAGTTCAAGATGGAATCATACTAAAGAATGATAGAATTGTAATTCCAAATAAATTAAGAGCAGAGATGATAATGAAAACCCATCAAGGACATATTGGAATTAATTCAAGTATGCGAAGAGCAAGAGACAATATCTTTTGGCCAGGAATGAATGCACAAATAGGGCAAGAAATTTAAAATTGTTCTATTTGTCTATCAAATTCACAGAATCAAGTGAGAGAACCAATGAAATCTCACAAAATTCCAAATTATCCCTGGGAAAGAATATCTCTTGATATATTCGAAATCTTCAAACAGAATTACTTAATAATAGTGGATCATTACTCAGATTTTTTTGAAGTTGAATGCCTAGAAAATACAACATCTGAATAAATAATTGAATGCTGCAAAAGACAATTCAGCAGATATGGAATTCCTCAAATTATAGTCTCAGACAATGGAAGGCAATTTACATCAACTGAATTCCAAAAATTCAGCAAAGAATGGCAATTTCAACATTCTACATCATCACCACTTCACAGTCAGGGAAATGGAAAAGCTGAAGCGGCAGTTAAAATAGCCAAAAACTTACTGAAGAAATCTAAACAAGAAAATAGTGATTTTTGGCAAAATTTGTTAAATTGGAGAAATACACCCACTATAGACATAGATTCAAGCCCAGTACAAATAATCATGTCTAGAAGAACGAGAGCTATACTGCCAATTCACCCAAATTTACTTAAACCATCAATTCCAGAAAATATTCCAGATAAAATATCCATCAAAAGACAACAGGCAAAATACTACTATGATAGAAAATCGAAAAATTTACCAGACTTAGACATAGGACAAGAAGTGTATGTCAGAACACCCAATACCACCCCATCATGGTCCAAAGCTAACATCACAAATGAACACAACACAAGATCCTATGATGTGAATATTCATGGTAGAACCTACAGAAGAAATAGAACCTGGATTAAACCACAACAGGCTTCAGCAAATCAAAAATCTACAAACAATCAAGAAGAAGGAAGAAAAGAAAGCATTGATCAAGAACAAACTGTATCAAATTGCTTACCATCTACTTCATCAGCAGGAGGAGACAACATTGTGAAAAGAACCCGAATTGAAACTACCGAATGCAGAATCCAATCAAAGAGTGACAGCCCCACGGTAAGTGAACGTGAGAATGCTGCATCAGAGACTAGAACCAGATCAGGTCGACTGGTGAAAAAAACCAAGTAGATTTAAAGACTAGTGAAAAAAGGGAAGATGTTAGGTTATTCAGTGATTGAATATATCATCATCACAAGTTAATGTTTTGGTTCATGTACGATATGTAAAATAACATATTACAACAGAGGCGAGTCAATAAAGTTACGTCTTCATGATAGGTTAGTGATTCGTTGTTTTGTACAAGACACTAACAAATCAAACAGTACTTATATATATTTAAAGGTTCTCATAAAGGTTGCCGATTTAAAAGTTTATTTTATTTTATTTAAAGAAACATATATTTGTTGGGAATCTCTTATGGTTCAGACAATGAAACAACAAATAACAAGTTTACTTACAGCTGAAGTGGTTCTAAAGAATTAGGCGATTTTACCTTTTAAGAAAGTATTTTAAATTTATTATTTTCAAAGAGAGAGAGAGAAAAGAACATTTAACAATTTACATTACAATTACTAATTTTTGTAAACAAAACCAACACTCCTTTGTTCTCGTTTTTATATCACAGTGTTATCAGTCTAAAAGTATTTCAAGATCATTGATTTACTATTCTTCTTTTTTTTCCAACATTCCCTTTCAAATCAGTGATCTTATCACATTCAACAGTTTCTTCACTTGACTCATGTTTTAAATGGTTGTCATAAGAAGGGATTTGAATTTGTCAAACTTTGGTCTGGCTAGAGGTTTTGTTAGGATGTCTGCAATTTGGTGTTCTGTTGGACAATATATCAGGTTAAACTTTTGAGCTTGATCTTTCACAAAATTATATTTGACATCAATATGTCAATTTTGAGTTTAGTGGTGAATTGGCCTGATTTTATATTTTTTATAGTGCTTTGGTTATCAACATAGAGATTTATATCAAAATTATCAGTAATTAATTATTCTAATAGGGATCTTATGTATGACACTTCTTTGCATGCATCTGCTGCAGCAATGAATTCTGCTTCAGTGCTTGAAAGGGCAATTACAGGTTGCTTTCTGGAGCACCAACTTATGGGACCTCCACATAAATAAACTACATATCCTGTGGTACTTTTTCTAGTTTTAATATCTCCAGCAAAGTCAGAATCACAATACACATTTAATTCAAATGGCATCTCTCCATCATATGATATGCCTAAATTGGTGGTGTGATTTAAATATCTTAGGGTTCTTTTGATGTTTATAATATCTTGAGTTGTAGGATCATGCATTGACCTGCTTTCAAAATTTGTGGCAAAGGTCATGTCTGGTCTAGTTTTGTTTGTCAAATATAAAAGGCTTCCAATTGCTTGTCTGTAGGAAAATTTGTTATCATTTGATATTTCTAAGTTTTTGTCTAATTCTTTTGCTACATCTGTAATGGGAGTGGGTACTGGTTTTGAGTTTTGCATATTATATCTTTCAAGAACTGATTTTGCATAATTTTCTTGTGAAAGTAAAATTTTATTTTTTTCCTCAAAACACAGATTTATTCCCAAAAGAGTTATTGGATCATTGTTTATTTTAACTTCAAACTCTTGGGATAGTTTTTCTAAAATATTATTTAATTCTTCTTCATTATATCCCATTAAGATACCATCATCTACATATATTGCAAGGTACATATTTCCTTTGTTGGTTTTAAAAAGACATGGCTCTGATTTTAGTTGTATGAAATCTTGGGATTTGAGAAAGGTTTTTAATCTTTCATTCCATTTTAATGGGGCTTGCTTTAAACCATACAATGCCTTTCTTAACCTACATATATTCCCTTTATAACCTTCTGGCAATTGAACGTATATTTCTCCATCCAAAAACCCATATAGAAAAGCTGTTTTTATGTCAAATGTTTTAAAAACAAACCTTCTCTTAGCCATTAGAGCAAAGTATATCCTTAAAGAGACAGTGCTTATAACTGGACTGAATGTCTCATCATAATCAATGCCTGCTTCTTGTTCAAAGCCTCTTACAACTAGTCTTGCTTTGTAGCGGCCATCTTCTTTCACTTTAAAGAGCCATTTAGAGGTCAGAATCTTCTTGTTTGACGCTTCATTTTCTTTTACTATTTCCCAAACTTCATTTTTGGCAAGAGACTCTTTTTCTTCTTTTATTGCCTTTTTCCATTTTTCTTGATTTGGACCAGATATAGCTTCAGAGTAAGTTAGAAGAGCTGATTCTGTTGTTCCATCCTGCTCTAAATAGAAGTCTTCATATCTTGATGGTGTTTGTAAACTACTTCTTGGTCTAAGATTATATTTTGAAGTACTTGGTTTTGTAGGGATATCTTCTTTGTCTTCAGAGACTTCTGGTAGACTTGGTTCTTCATTTAATTCTAGTTGATCTTCAGATTCTTCTTCTGGTTCGACAATAGGTATTTTTTCTTCTTTATTTATACATCCTTTGTCTAAAAAATTACATCTCTAGCTGTAAAGATTCGTTTGCTTTGTTCATCCCAAAGGCGATAACCATTTTGTGCATAACCTATAAAGGTATATTTTTTACTTCTGTCTTCCAATTTCTTTATGTGTTTTAGGGTTTTGACATAAGCTTCACAACCAAAAAGTTGTAAGTTTGACAAATTTGGTCTTTTGTTGAACCAAAGTTCTGCAGGGGTTTTCTCTAATTCTTGAGTAGGGCTTCGGTTCAGCAAATAGGCTGAAACCCTTACAGCTTCTCCTCACATGTATTTTTCTTCCACAAAATCAATCAAAAGAGCTCTAGTTTTCTCCATCAGGGTTCTATTTAATCTTTCGGCTTTGCCGTTTAGCTGAGGTGAGTGAGGTATGGTGAGATCCATAATGATTCCTTTAGCTTTGCACCAGGATTTTATATCTTCATTTACATATTCTCCGCCATTGTCACATCTTATTTTTGAAACTTTTAGATTCATTTGGTTTTCTGCTTCTGTAATAAATTCTTTTAGATATCCTTTTACTTCATATTTATTTTGTAACAAATACACATGACAAAAATGTGTGTAGTCATCAAGAAATGTTAGAAAATAGTTTTTGTTGTCATGGGTAGTGGGATCTAAAGGTCCACATACATCTGTACGGATTATTTCTAAAGGCCTTTTTCATTTTGTTCTAATGGAATTGAATGGCTTTCTCACCTGTTTAGCTTTAATGCATGTTTCACAAATTTCATCTTGACTTATTTTTTTCTATATTTATTCCATTAACCATAGATTTTAATTGTTTTAAGCTTGAAAAACTTATGTGACCCATTTTTCTGTGCCATTTTAGCATTTCTTCATTTTGGGTAGCTGTTAGGTGAGATTCTTCAATTTCGGGATTTTCTGTTTCTATATTTATTGTATAGAGTCCATTTTCCTGTTTTTCTCCTTCTAAATTTTTTTTTCCATTTTTTACGACAAATACCTTTTCATCTTCAAAGACGACTTTGCCTTTATTTCTGGTAATGGCACTTACCGATAGTAAATTATTTGTCAAGTTTGGTACAAACATCACTCCTTGAGATCACATTTTTTCCCTTGAATTTTTTCGACTGATTTTGCTATTAGAGTTTCTTACTTTTTTGCTATTGATATTTTTAAGTTGCAATCTACTTCATCTAGTAAAAACTTTTTACTATTTATCATATGGCTTGTTGAGCCACTGTCTACAATAAATTCTAGCAATTCCTCATTTTTACATTTTAAAGTCTCTCCTGCAAAAAAGGACAATTTTTCTTCATTTTTGTTTCTTAAAAAGCAATCCTTTTCTTTATGATTTGTCTTTTTACAAATTCGGCAAGGAATATTTTCCTGGAATTTATTTTGAGATTTCTTAAAGAAGCATTGGTCTTGAGTATGATTTGTCTTTTTACAGATGGTACACCATTTTTTATTTAGTCTACAATATTTTTCTAAGTGCCCGCTCTTTTTGCAGTTAAAGCACTGCTTTACTTTAGTAGCACTCATGGCTATTCCCTCTTCAGGCATTACTTTTTGTTTAGTTTCTTCAAGTGATAGTCTTGATATTAAGTTTGTTAACATTTTCTCACTTTTTGGTGTCGAGTCCCATGCTGTGCTGAAGTAATTAAAGAAGTCGGGCAAAATGCTCAATATTTTAGAAATTACAAAGCTTTCCTCAATTTCTTGTTTTACATTATTTAGTTTGAATACTAAATTTTGCATTCTGCTTATATTTGTTGCCATATCTGTATTTTTGTCAAATTTGAATCCATGAAGTTCTTGTAGTAATTTGCATTTTAATTGCTCATCTTCTCTTTGATAAATGGCTACTAGTTTTTCATACATTTCTTTTGAAGTTTTGCAATTTAGAATGTGTGTTAAAACATTCTTTTCAATGGTTAACATTATGTATTTTTGTGCTTTGGCGTCTTTTAGGCTCCATTTATCTTTTCCAGTTTCATCTTTCAAGTCTTCAAACAACGATTTTCCATTTACAATATCTAGAAGGCCATTTGCTTTGAAAATAATTGTTATCTAAAAATTCCATAAATCAAAATTTTCAGGATTTTTAAGCCTCACAATATTTGCGATATCTTCGCTGACAGCCATTTTTGTTTTTATTTATATTTTATATATATATTTTACCGCGATTCAAAAAGAACCACGCTCTGCTACCATGTTGGGAATCTCTTATGGTTCAGACAATGAAACAACAAATAACAAGTTTACTTACAGCTGAAGTGGTTTTAAAGAATTAGGCGATTTTACCTTTTAAGAAAGTATTTTAAATTTATTATTTTCAAAGAGAGAGAGAAAAGAACATTTAACAATTTACATTACAATTACTAATTTTTGTAAACAAAACCAACACTCCTTTGTTCTCGTTTTTATATCACAGTGTTGTCAGTCTAAAAGTATTTCAAGATCATTGATTTACTATTCTTCTTTTTTTTTTCCAACAATATTTTCATTTAAGTATTGTTATTTATATATATATTTTAAAAGAAGATTAAGTAATTGTGCAAAACGATAATTGCCTTAAAAAGAAATTGCTTAAAAAAAAAGAAACATTCGCGGTGATTTTGTCTTGCATTCGTTTATACAATTATTATATATATTGGCATCATATATTAACTTTATGAACGGAAAAATATGTCCAGGGTAGCCTAGTGGTCATGGCATCTGCCCGGTGAGCGGAAGGTCGTGGGTTCGATTCCCATCCCTTGACACTTTTTTTATTTTATCCATTCTGACCAAAATCTATCCGTGAACTTCACACAGTGAACTTCACACAAAAAGAATAAGGCAATTATATATTATATATATTGGCATCATATATTAACTTTATGAACGGAAAAATATGTCCAGGGTAGCCTAGTGGTCATGGCATCTGCCTGGTAAGCGGAAGGTCGTGGGTTCGATTCCCATCCCTTGACACTTTTTTTATTTTATCCATTCTGACCAAAATCTATCCGTGAACTTCACACAGTGAACTTCACACAGACAGAATAAGGCAATGTTTTATAGTACATAATATTTTATAGTAATAATCTGTTTTATAAAATGAATAAATATATAATTTAAATTTTAAATATATTAAAAATAATATTATTATAATATTCTTCTTGGAAATATTTAGACGAAAAGACGAAATAAAGAAGAAGAGTTTCTTTTATTATAAATATATCAAAGCAAGCTTTCGGGCAAAAAACCCTTCTACAGGCGTGTTATAATTAGAGAGATATTTAGAATTAATATATAAGGAATTTTTTATGCTTGGAGTTTGAAACTATAGGGGAATATGCCAATGTAAACACCCGCTCACGCGACCACCTTAAAACCCAAGTAATATTGATTTCTAGCTATCTTGTTGAGGTTATTACTGCAAGGCCAAGAGAGCATGATATGCATCTGGAAGTTCTATTTTTCGGTTAATGCTGTTATGTCTGTGGGATTCTATTGACTCGAGAACTAATCGTTGGTGCTGGTTATGAATGTTTCTATAATGTATATTATATATTAATTCTTAATATCTCTCTAATTATAACACGCCTGTAGAAGGGTTTTTTTTGCCCGAAAGCTTGCTTTGATATATTTATAATAAAAGAAACTCTTCTTCTTTATTTCGTCTTTTCGTCTAAAAATAATATTATAAATAATTTTTAAAATACGCGCATTAATCATGGTGCAACACTTCCCCCTCTCCAGAGGTCGTCACGTCCTCGTGAGTGACCTCATCAATTCTTTCAAAATAGGGTTTGAGTCTTGAGACATGGACAATCAATGGGTCTTGGCCAGGATTATCTTTCGGCTCAATTAAGTAATTTACGTTTGATAGCTTCTTTAATATTCGGTATGGGCAAAAATATTTTCTCAATAGTTTTTCACATTTTCCGATTTTCCTGACTGGTGTTCAAACTGCCACTAAATGTCCTGGTTCATAGATTCTCTCGTTGTGTTTTTTGTCATAGTTTATTTTCATTCTTTTCTGAGTCTTCTCTGTGTTGTTAATGACTACCTGTCTCGTCCTTGCAATTTTATCTAAGTAATTTTCTGTATATTCGTCGTAATCGTCCAGGTTACTGTCCGTTGGGATATTCTCGTCGTCTAAGAGGGACATGGGCTCCCTCGCAAACAACAGGAAAAATGGAGAGTAGCCTGTGGTTTCTTGAATCGTGGTATTATACGCGTGGGTGATAAAAGGGAGGATTTCGTCCCAGTTCTTCTGATCCGTATTCACATACATGCTGATCATATTGATTAAAGTTCTATTTAGCCGTTCCGTTAGTCCGTCGTGAGCTACGTGGTAGCTCGTCGTGAAGCAATGTTTAATTTTGCACATTTTCATAACCTCCTTCATCAAATTGCTAGTGAATTGTGAACCTCTGTCGCTGATAAGAAATCTTGGAGCCCCGTGACGTAAAAATATATGTTCGATTAAAAATGTAGAGACTTCTTTCACTGTCGCTTCTGGTACTGCCTTTGTTTCAGCATACTTGGTATAATAATCCGTCAACACAATTATCCATTTCCTTCTTCTTTTCTTTGATGGCAAGGGGCCAACAAAGTCAATTCCGATTCTTTTAAAAGGGTAGTTAGCTGGGGGAATAGGTTGTAAAAGTCCAGATGGCAACTGATTTGAACCTTTCCGACTTTGGCAAAGATGGCACGTCTTTACAAATTCGGAAACATCTTTCAGCATGGAAGGCCAAAAGTATTTATTCTTCAATCGGTATGTGGTTCGGGCGACGCCCAGATGGCCATTCAGCATATGGTTGTGGTATTCACTCATGATATCCTTCTTTCTCTTCTTTGGCACTACCAGCAACCATTCTCTACCTTCAGGATTTGGATTTTTCTTGTAGAGACACCCATTTTCTTCTTTAAAGTTCTGTGTAATTGAACGCTTGTTTCCACTAAGGTTCTTCTTAATATTCTCAATAAAATCATCCTTTTCGTCTATTATTTGATTCAGAAATAGTCTTTCATAATCCTCGTCCCATTCGTTGTCTGGTAAGGGTCCTCTAGATAGACCATCAGCGTCCAGATGTTTTTCCCCGATTTGTGTATGATTTCGAAATTATATTCCTGAATCTTCAGTGCCCATCGTGCTAATCGACCGGTCGGATCTTTCAAATTCTTAAGCCAGCATAGTGCGTGATGATCAGTGACGATTCTAAAGTGCCTTCCATATAAATAGGGCCGTAATTTTGATATCGACCACACCACAGCTAAACATTCCTTTTCGGTGGTTGAATAATTTTTCTCAGGGTTACTTGGGGTTCGGCTCAAATATGATATTACCTTCTCTTCGCCACCGATATTTTGAATTAGTGTTGCGCCTAAGCCGATGTTAGAGGCATCTGTGTGAATGCAGGTGGCTGCATTTGGATCAAAGTGACCTAAAATTGGCGGATTTATAAGAGCTTTTTTAAGGTTTTGGAACGCTTCTTCCTGTTTTCCTGTCCAGATAAATTGCACATTTTTTCTGATGAGACTGGTCAATGGGTCAGCGATTAATGAGAAATCTTTAATGAATTTGTTTCAACACTAACGGGAAAGGATTGCTTTGTCATGGTATATGTATGAGAATATATATTAACAAAAGTCATGGGAATTCTAATGGTGTGAATTTGAGCATTTTTTTAAAAAACCTACTTTCCCTTGGAGAAGACGAGCAAAATATTTCAACGATGCTGATTCATTATATGAATTTATAGATTTCTTATAATCACCTTGTTTTATAGAGGCAAGCTTTAATTATGCTCGTGAATCAGACGTGTGGTTTCTCTCCACGACAATAGTGTTTTTAGGCATAGTTTTTTTTTTTCGTGGAGGATCTGAGCAGTCTGAATCCTGGAGTTAGAGTGGAAATCTAGATAGGGAGACTCAATCCACTCATCGCAGATAACTCCAGTGATTAATTAAGACAACTCTAACTTACAGGATTTTCAAAAAGCAGAACTTTGAGGAATTAGTCACGTCAAAGACAATGTTTGCGCGGGAATCTGGGAGTAATGATGAGAAAGGATTACAGTGATCCGACTAATAACAGTTGAATAAATGAAATAGAAAGATCCCATATTGGTTACTAACATCAGTGGGAGCAGATACTACTATGGAATATATAAGTTTTTCTCTTTTTTTTTGGAACCATGCATGAGTTTAACAAGGAGCTGACGCCCTAGAGTGGCCTTCTCATTGGGATTGATCGAACTTGCTGCTGATTAGGGGAAGTGTAGTGTGTCAGGCCAGTGTATTAAGAAGGAATAGAGAAGACAGTTGAACTAATAAAATCAACAAAGATATACTAGATCAAGATTTCTCCTTGGATTAAGTTAATTTTAATTACCGCGATGAGAACGGTATTATAAGTCGGGAGAAAGTTGATTTGGTCGCATAAGGGATGGCCTCCTGGACGTGACAATTATCACCATGGTACTTATTGAATACCGGACGGGATTCGCGTGTAACAACCAAGATACCAAGAAACACCCCAAAGTATCTGGGTGACGATAAGAATGACGACATAGTACAAGTTCAACAATATACACTGGTCAAATATACGATTCATTCCACATCAATGTTTTGACAACCACTTCATTCTGAAAGGAGCAACGGGTTTTAACCCTAATGTTAAGGTCCTTTGGAGCGACATCTCCTGTTGCATAACGTAAAGACGCATGGAAATAAAGACAATAAAATTTACCTAGATCAACTGTTCCCAGATGAACATTTATGACCTGAAAGAAGGGCTTCATTCACCCGCATGAATATGTCTTAGAAAAGCTGCCTAATTCTATGAGCTACTATCCTGTGAGTTAAGAGTTGTCAACAATGCTAAAGAATTTTTTTTTTGGAACGAGAGGAATTGTATAGTCTGATTCAACCAGCGTACAATAAATAATTATGCCAAGTTATAGTTAGCATCTAGAACCTACAATTCTGTAAAAGGCTTGCATAATTTCTTGAAGGGAATATTTTTCAGCGAAGTTGTAAGACAACCGACTTTTGTACATATATATCTCCGTTTTACCATGATAGGGTTACCCTATCTCGTTTAGTGGGAGACAGTACTAAAGAAGATTGACTTGTCAAATTCCCAATGGCAACAGTAAAGTGTTTACTGACCAGCCTAGACAGGATTTCTAAGGCCGTCGAGACAAGCTTATCTCGTAAAAGGGGGAAGGTCAGGGGGAGACAGAATAAGAGGAAATTTCCTCCTTTCAAATAGGAGGGTAGGTCGTTAGCTTTGATAAGAAGTGGCAGGGGAGGAGTAGATTCCCAGAAAGGACTCCTGGGATATCAAAGTGGACTAGCGTAATATTGGGATTCGTTCCCGATGACGGGTTTCGAGGAGACTCTAGAGGGATGAAAAGGTTTTGAAAAGTGTTGAAAGGTGTTGAAAGCGATGAAAGAAGGTGAAGAGTGATGAAAGGAGATGAGATAGTAGGTGGAGATTGATGGAAAGTTGATAAAGAGTTATAGAGAGACGATAAGAGTTGAAAGTAAGACAGTAGAAAAATGATAAAGGGAGGTGTAATTAATGTATAAGGAGAGGTAATTATTGATTCTACTATTGCCTTAATAGAACAATTTTGACTTTTATAATCTCTGATAATTTGTTTTAGCCTAGAGGCCAATATTTGTAAATAGCACAAAATATGCACTGAGAGTTTGTATAAGCTGATTTGTCTAAAGTTCAGTAACTATATGCACTAATTTATATGTACAAGTCCATATTAATTATTATGTTAGGTTATATTAAATAACAAATATGTATTCTCCTTTTTGAGAATCCAGAATTTTTTCCTTTAAAGAGTTTTCAGTTTTTTTTAACTACATTTTGCTTTAGTGTTAGAATGTGATTTTAAAGAGTTTTCAGTTTTCTTTTTTTTTAAGCTACAATTTTGTTTTAGTGTTAGAATATGATTTTAAAGAGTTTTCAGTTTTAGTGTTAGAATGTGATTTTAAAGAGTTTTCAGTTTTATTTTTTTAAGCTACATTTTGTTTTAGTGTTAGAATGTGATTTTAAAGAGTTTTCAGTTTTCTTTTTTTAAGCTACATTTTGTTTTAGTGTTAGTATATGATTTTCAAGAGTTTTCAGTTTCTTTTTTTTTTCGCTACAATTCTGTATTAGTGTCAGAATGTGATTTAAGATTGAAGTGAGTTCAACAGTTTATTTTATTTGTATTTTCATTTTAAGTAAATAATATCTGAACTCTGGTTCAACTTTAAATATAGGTAAGGGAACTTAGATGCACTAGATAACTGCTGTACTTGTAACCAATTCTCTATGGGCAGGCTTGGAACATGCGTTGGGTAAATTGACACCCTATAATCCCTTGTGTCCAGAATGCAGTCCAAGGAGAATTTCTAATGAGAGTGTGTAGGGCAGTTGTGATCTAAGAGTTGATAAGTAGGGTAACAAGTGATCTCTGTTGTTAAACTCCAAAACGGGTTGGGTATTAAAAGCCCTATGATTCCAGTATCGAAGGGGGGGGGGGGGGGGGGAGTTTAGCTGAAGAGCAGGGAAAGGAAGACGCCAATAATCTTGAACAGGGAGTAAGGTCGGCAAACACTTGGGGATTTACCCTACATGGCAATGAGGTAAATGCTTGAAGTTCAATTCGCTCCAATTTAAGTGCTAGTTTGATGATTCACTTTGTTTAGTCACCAAGTGTCAAGACAAGGAGGAGAATTTTCAAACTGCTAGATGCACAAATTTAAAGATAGGTTAGATTTCAGTATTTGAGTAAACTAGGGCTTTAGTCCACAATTTGTTTTAATTTGTTAATTTTATTTGATTTCACATTTTTGTCCTGGAAAATTTCATTATTGTTAAGGCTTATTGAGAATGATAATTGGGTATTTTGGCTTCTATGGCAGCTTTTAACTTTAGAATGAATGCCCACAGTGACTGAATTTTTCTTTTTGTATGAATGCGAAGTGGAATAAATGATGAGAAGGTTAAAAACTATTATATTGTGAGCCCAAGGTACATTAGAATAGTGTTAAGGAATTTAATAGGTTCGATTTTTTAAATTTTGATTTCTCTATTTGTTAGGATCGATAGCCTCACAGGACTTACAACTCTATTAATAGGAAGATATCCGCTCCTTTTTGAAGGAGTAGAAGTATATATATATTTTTATTTTGTGTAAGTAATTACTTTATTTCATTATAATCAACTTGAATTCTAAGGGTTGTAGATAATGACCATGTCTCGAACCTCAGACTAGGAGATTGTGGGAGGTCACGGTCAGACCAAAAAGCCTACAAATCTTCTCCTCATGAGAGGGAACGGAGAGGTATCAGGTGAACTTTGTGCTAGGTAGGGGATTTAGTTGCCAATGTCGTAAAGCCAGGGGCATAGCGACAATCCTCGGGTAACCGATCTGACATCGTAGTTTTCGACGCTTTAAGCGTGGCTGGGATGAGGGTGATTCAGACGGGAGGTTGGGGGAAATTGGCACGTTAGATGCTCTTCTATATATTTCGCAGCTTGGAACCAATTCCCTACGGACAAACTTGGAACATGAGGTGAGTAAATTTGGATTCCCTATAATTCCTTGTTTCTAAGTCAAAGTCCAAAGGGGGTTTCTAATGCAAGTTAACAATGCGAGCAAATAAGAGGCAAGTTACGATTAGACGAGGCGATTCCGTCTACGAATTTAGGTACCAGATAACAAGGTGACAGATGGACTGTCCAGATTCTTTGTGTTTTATCGCCCCAGGCTAGCAAAGGTAATCACCTAGTAAAGACTATTGTCTGCCATACGTTTAGTTAGAATGAGTTCAAGTCTAAATACCATTTAGTAAGTAGATTTTTTTAATGAGAGTAACTTATTCTATGATAAGATAAAATTTGAATTAGCAGGACAACAAAAAACGGACTTCAGAGCAGATTGCCAGAACAGGCCAGTATTCCAGACTTGAAGAAGGAGGAAATTTAAGGGAAGATTGAATATCAATTTTTTTTTTTGGGCTGAGAAGTAGCCCAGAACAGTAAGTTTTTAGAACAAAAGATCAAATACTGAAGAGATATTAAGAAGTCAAGTGTGAGAAGATATATCATAAGGTAGAAGTAAGACATAGGTTGTTAGTCACCAGCATTTATCCTCCTTGAGGATAACAATATATATTTATTAAAGTGATTTTATTAGTTTAAATATATAAGTACACATTCTATATATAATTTGAATAATGGGATAATAGTGGTTGACAACAGTGATCAACTAAAAACATAGAGAAGTAAGGTTGTCACCCTAGATAAGGTAAATTTGGAATAATCTGGTTTAGAGAATCATTGACTACTAGGATTTCTTTTTCTATTTGACTAACATCATGGTTGAGAGAGGCGGAGAACACGCCAGACACACAATCCCAGTGACAAATTAGTGAGAACAAACTTTTAATTAGTATATGTATATTTTAAAATACTCATAAATACCCATGACCCCCAGTGCATATTTATTCTTCTGATATAGTATTTATTCATTAATGCACCATTTACCATGTATATTTTTTAAAAATTATATTTATGTATATATATACAGTGATACCTCGACATACGAGTTTAATTATTCCGCAACCTTGCTCGTATCTTGAATAACTCGTATCTCGAAGCAAATTTCCCCAAAACCCAATTCCCATTTAAAATCAGATTAATTTCTTCAACACTACCGAACCGAACTCATATCTCGAATTTCGCTCGTAACTCAAAGCAAAAAATCACTTGCTCGTCGGCTCGTATCTCGAAAAACTCGTATGTTGGGACGCTCGTATGTCGAGGTACCATTGTATATAGATAAGGCACAATTTGGATTATAGATTATAAACACAAGATAACGGGACCAAATCCAAATAAATAAATAATGTATGACATTTCGGTAACAGCGTTATCACCACCTTCAGGCAAATGTACTGAATGAGAAATTTAACCACAGCGCATATTTTTTTGTTTATCATTATATATCTTCTATATCAACGTCATTTCTTTTCTATATATATCATATTCATTCATTTCTTTTTGTCATATATATCATTCCCCTCGTTATTTACCATATTGTTATTATTATTTAATCTTATATACCATTTTAATTTTTTTGCCTTAAATAACCTTATATAATAATGTTTTTCTTGTCATTCATATTCTAACATTACATCATATACCTCATTGCTTATGGTTAATAAATAATTTATAAGATATGTTTTAGGAATTGTGCATATCTACGTTAACACTCACAATTCCTTGGCGCCTATATAACTATGTTTTGTCTGGAATGGTCTAAATGTCTGTTTGTAAAGAACTTGGGCATAGACCACCTCCCCATTCCCCCCCCCCCTATAAGGACTGCAGCAGGGAATGTATGGAGTCACTTCACAGCTAGACCAAAATCCCCGGCATACAGGCAGTGAAAATGGGCTTAGTATATTGCCCACTAAATGGTAGGGTAAAATTTCCTTTTAATGCTACCATAAGATAACCTGTTCTAGGTACCCTGGCCTGTTTGTTTGTTTCCCCTTTGCCTGAGTGTCAGTAATTGCTCATACTGGTATATCGTAAAAAAATGTATTTTATTCCCAAAAATCATATATATCATATGTCATGAGCAGATCTGAATTGGAATAAACACATTTTTTCACTCTGGCAAGGGAGGAATTGTTAGGCCATTTTTCACAAAACAAACCCAACAATGATGTAAACATTTTACATCATATATGTACAGTGTCTCGTTGAAGTGTTTGTTGTCCAGATGGAGGACTTGGACTAGCTCTGGGCTTGTATCCCGAAGCCCGCTGCAGAAAGGCCCAGATGGAGAACGTACAGAATGTACATATGTAATATATGTTTTATAACCAATCCCTTCCTTTATATGCAAGATGAAAGGTCAAAATTTTTATTACCACATCGAAATTTAAAATTATTTTTTTTTATTCCAAAGAATAAATTTAATTAAATATATACTCTAGATAGATTAGATATTTTTTTATTTTAAAGTTAACAATACAATTTTTTTTAAGAAGAAATACTAAATTAAAATCTCAGGGAATAGACCTGATATATTTTATTATTTTTTATATTAATTTAGAATTATTTATTCCAAAGAATATTTTTTTATATTTTATTTCCCAAATATATTCTGAGAAATAAATACTCTTTCTTTTTACTCTGTAAAAAGAAGATAAAAATTTTGAGGCACGCGGAAAATTTAAAAATTTTAGACAGTTGAAATCGGGTGGTCGAACGATATAGAGAGGGTGAATCGAGTCGAGATGGGCCTAGGATGGTAAGTAAAGAAAGCACAATGGTAAGTTAATATTATTTTAAATTTTGCTTGCGCGGGTCAAAAAGGCCTGGTTACAAAAAGGAGAAGTCTCTTATCGTATTTAACAAGTTTTGTTATCTAAATTTTTTTTTTG